>WYDI02027680.1:0-88127 GCA_009867235.2 Psittacus erithacus | reverse complement strand
GTTCAGTGGGAGGTGTCCCTGCCCATGACAGAGGGTTGGAACTAGATGATAAGGTCCTTTCCAACCCTAACTATTCTATGATTCTACTTTTTTGTTTTCTTGAGAAGAATTTTGTCTGGTGATAGGTGGAGCTGAGTTCTGACCATTCAAAACAAATTCAAAGAGCAAACGAAGATGCTCAACAGTTTCCACAAAGTTCAAGCGACTGCTGCTAGCTACAGCATGCTCCAGGTCCACCTCAGAGGGTATTTCAAAGCTTTACAATTCAATAAAAGTATTTCTTTTGTTATCTTAAAATGACTTCTTAAAATGACTTCTAAGTAAAGCCTACTTAAAATTTAAACCAAGTCCTTTTAAGTCTCCATAAGCCAAGATACAAGGTTTGCCTTCCTGTGTTGTGTTTTGTTTTCTGGTTTTTGTTTTTTTGTTTTTTTTTTGTTGGTTTTTTTTTTGCCTCACCTTTACCTGAAAGCAACTTTTGATTGCAAGCATATCCAGATTGATTAAGCAGTTCAGAGTAGAAACTGGACAGCATTTATTACAACACAGTGTGCAACCTGTCTGTAAATCTCCAAGTACCTAACAGGGAAAAATGAATGGACCTGAAGAAAAAATAGGGACCTGAATTAAAAGTGAGGACCCGAAGAAAAGAGTAAGATCTGCCTATATATTAGCCCATGACAAGATGGCTGTAGGATGCAGAGAAAACGCATCTAAACAGTTTCAGGATACTGAGAGAATGTATCTATTACAAACCTTGCTGGGCTGCAACAGACAAGGCATTTCTCAATATAAATGTTAATTCTAGAAGGCCCTAATGAATTTTCACCTGGAACAAATTGTCCAGTTCTGTTCATACACGGACAAGATTTTGTACAGCAGAGCAAAAGGGTCTTCACTCCTTTGAAAATTTCAGCAGCTCACTATAAATGAGATTAAGAGTGATCAGTTTGACTATCTCAATTAGAAAGTGTCCTAGAATCATAGCACAAGTTTGGAAGAAAAGGACTTTTGGAAGTCATTCAAGTCCAACCTCATGCTCACAGGGGGACCAAGTGCAATGTTAGGTCAGGTTGCCCTGGGCCTCACCCACTGAGCTTTCATTACCTCTAACGAAGGAGATTCCACAGCACCATGGCACACTTATTCCAGTGTGTGGCTACCTTCACTGAGAAATTATTTTCTCATATCTCAAGTTTTCCTCTGCTGAACCTTTGTCTGCTACCTGTACATTTTTAGGAGGAGCCTGACTTGGCCTATCTTCTAACCACCTGTAGGGGAGCTGAAGGCTGCTATTGGATGACTCATACCTCAATATCTCCATGCTAAATAGGCCCTGCTCTCAGCTTCTTTTTGTACATCAATTACTTCAGGCCCTTGATCAACCTGGTGATTATCCACCAGAGTCACTCTCACTTGTCAGGATCTTTCCTGGGCTGAGGGGGACACAACTGGACAAAAGTATGCCATATGCAGTCTCACAATAAGAGAGCAGACATGAGCAGCCATGTCCCTGATCTGCTGGGTTATACTATTTTAGATAGTGAATCTACATAAATATACATAGGCCAGTACTAACTATTAAGGAGATTGTTTAATACATAACAAAACAAGTAAACATGTGGTAACTGTAAACTTAGCCTTTAAGCTAGGAGAAAAAAAAAAACCAAAACCAAACAACCACAAACAAACAAAAAAAAAAACCAAACCCAAACAACCCACCCTTAAATCAGGCAAACTGAAAGAATATTTGTTTGCTGTATAGAGGAAAAAGACAGGAAAAGAGGAGGAGAGATGGCAACTCTCAGGGCGTAGTTCCTCTTGTAGAGGACTATTTCTTCAATTTCCTCAAAAGGACTAAACAACATAAAAATTGTGTTCTTTTGATTGCTGATACAAGTGAGAATTACCATACAAAAACCCAGACACTACCCAAAAATGTCACCTCAACAGAACTGGGGAGGGGGTTAAGCAGAGCAATACATTCTAATACCCCTAATCATCTGCAACAAACATAAGCAATAACAAACAAATATTTTAATAGAATTAGCAAAGCCACTTCCAGGAAGAAAACAAATGCATTAAGAAAACAGTTACAACAGTTACAGTACCAGTAAGTTTCCCATAATAGTACAATTCAGATCTAAGGCAGACTTCTCTAACACTTCTTAATTCTTATCTTCTGTAGCCAAATCCCTAGGACACCACAACACCTGCCAGATTAGTACACCACGTGGAAAAACTTAAAGTGTCAGCCAGGCTTCATGATACTATATTTCTGGTTTCAGCAATTATTGGATAACAAGTTACAGCTGAAATAAGACATTTCCAGAAGGGTGAAATTCTATCAGCAACATATACATATTTTCGCAATTTTCCAATCCAGATGTGAAAAAAAAAAATCTGTTAAAGAGAATTCGCTTGTGTTTGATAGAGGTCTTTGGGCCAAGATTAGCTGCACAATAGGCAATGAAATACACAGAAAATAGGAAGGCAGTAGCTAAAAGAAGGAGAGATGCTAAAACAAAGAAAGGTGCAGGACTGAGATTAAGATCCAGCATGAAAGGAAACACAAGACTGGAGACAGAAGAGAAGTGAACTAATGCCATCCAAGACAAGGATTACATCCCATCAGTCTCTTACTTCTCAGTACTGGAGACTTCTGTCTTAAAGACATTAAGCCCTCCACATTTCTCATGCTAAACCAAACCAAAACTTCAGAGACTCACACATTCTGGGGACGTATGATAAAAACATATATGAGGATCTTCAAAAGAAAGTAGTCTAAACTGCCAGCCACTGAAATTGGGTCACCTAATATCCTTAAGCTCTTTTGAGAGCCACATTTATGATTAGAGAAAAAATCCCAACTCAGTTTGGTCACTACAAAGAAAACTTTATTATCTCCTGTCCTAGACAGTCAGGAAAAAAAAGTCTAGATACATTTACATGAAATACGTTTATTGAAATAGAAAAATGCTAACAGTATGTGCTGGGGGTTGGACTAGATGATCTCCAGAAGTCCTTTCCAACCCTAACAATTCCATGATTCTGTGAACTTCAGGCAGTAAACTTTAGGATAAATTCCAAGCTGATTGCAATAACCATCTTTTCCGCAATTTTGAAAACCACATACTGCATAGGAAAACAATAAAACAGCTTTTTTGCTACAGCACTTTTTTCTCCACCAATGAAAATAATTTATCTTGCCTGTAAAGCAATTTGAGAATTTTAACAGCCCCAAAAGTTTTCAAGGGGAAGTGAATTCTGGTTTTATTTTTGAGAAATCAGGGCTTTGATAGGAACCCTTAAGAAGAGTTTCAAATACGTTGTTTATTTTTTAAGCTGTTTATTTATGTATTTATTGTAACAGCAGGAGTGCCGCAAAGCTCTAGAAAACAAGAGGGTTTTTACTGTAGCTGTTAAACTTGAAGGAAAAGGTTATGTTGAAAACTGCACGACAAACTCTGCCTGAAGTAGATCACTGCTGCATCAATTTTTAGCTCTGTTTTACCATTCTAACCCAGGCAGTTTTAAGTGCCAGGATTACTTTTTTTTTCCCCCAAAACAGATTCGGAATCATTCCATAAAAACCTCAACTGCATGTTGCAATGGAACAATTCATTAGTGACAACTTAGTGTTATAAGTGTTATGCCACATACCCTGAAAACAGAAGTGCTGCTCTCGAACAAAATGGAAAACAGAACTCACTTTATAAGTAATACAGATCTAATACACATTTAATTGCATTAATACTTCAGTTATAAAACATTTTGAGTAAACTCATATGTCTGAATTAGAGTTCATGACCTCTGTGCAAGAACCTCTGCTTAGGCTTCCCTTCTTTTCATATAGAACGATGGGGTTTATACTAATCAGTACTCACCTTGAGGGATCAACTGAGCAAAAGTAGAAGGCATATTTCGCAGCAAGACTTAATTCCATAGTAAATTGTCTCATGCTTCTCAAAATGAGGGAAACCCTAAGAAATGAGCTATTTACATCTTCCCTTCCTCCTCTTTCCCCAAGAGAAACTGTAGTGTTCATGCAGCCAAAATATGTAAGCTATTCTCAGTGGAAAACATAGAGAAGGTGACACAAGATACCGGAAGATACCAACAAAACAAATAAGGCTGTGCCTTGGCGCCCAAAAAACTGGCTCAAGTTGCAAATCATTGGACCTTTAAGAAGAAAACAAACAAAAAACATCAAGCAGCTGGAAAAAACGCTTTTGGCTTCCTTGTATCCCAGCTTGAAAATAAATTATAGTTCAAGCACTTTGGGGAGTTTTTATGTAAGGACAGTACGGTATTATTTTTACATACATTGTAATTTTTGTTTAGATTATTTTGGATGGAAGTTGGAATGCCTTGAATGCAAAAAAACAAGCAATAAAAATTTCCCAAAAGCCCATGAGCATTTCAGAATTCAAAGGAAGTATTTTACATGCAGTAGGTAAAAAACAAAAAAAAAAAAAAAAAAGCAACATACCTAACAGACCTTTCTCCATTTAAAACAAGCACTTTAAAGTAGTATTACTTATAGTTAGGTATTGTTATCTGTTTCTGATCTTTCCACCTTTGGGATTCATGCATCTTGGCCATTTCTGCCTCAGTTCCTATTTAGAGTGAAAAGAATAATGGGAAAGGAACCTGCATCTACCAGTATGTTTCTAGAATTAATTTTCACAACTTCAGCTCAACAAGAAGCTCATTCCAACTGAATAACAAAATCACTGTCAGAAAAAGCAAATTTTTTATTTGATCAGTGGAAAACCCCTGTCTTTCAGTGTGGAGAATTAGCTTCCTCAGTTTAACCTTAATACAACAGAGCACACATACACCACTTCAATGTGTAGAGTACCAAGAAAATAAGTATAGATATTAAAAAAATTGTTAACACATTTAAATGATATTTTTAGGTGCTTATATTAATCGATAGGTAAGATTTTATTTTTTTTTAAGATTACACAATAGTAAGTTTCTGTAGGTACCCTGGATTTTTCTTACTACTAAAAACCCTAGAAAGTAATGAAATTGTATGCCCACTAGTGCTTTTTTATTTATCTGTCCATACCCTATTTTGAACAGCTGACTTTTTGTCTTCTAAGATATTTCCTAGGCTTTCATCTGTGCAGGTTAAAAAAAAAAATAACAAAACAGAAACACCTAGCCTTAGGTCAACATCAACAATGGGACTAGACACTTAAACAATTGCAGTACTGCAATGGTACCTTATTTTCAGCTATCAAACTATGTAAATCCTCAGAGAGCACCTAACTTCTTTGCCAACTCTGGAATATTTTAGAGACTATGCTCCATTTCTTGTATGAAGACTATAAATCCTGTCCATGACCCTGGTGACAAACACTGAAAAATGAACATCGAGCATGAAATATTTTAGCAGACCAGATGGGTAAATTACACACATGAAAATTAAGGTGAATAACTACAGGTGATCGTATCTATGAAAATAAAAATCATTACTGTCTCTAAGGCAGCATAAGAGAGGTGGATGAGAAGCAGGGGAGGCAATCAAGCAGTGCTTCTTCTAACTTAAGTCTAAAAGTGATCCAGTTTGCCCTGAGATACTAAGGGCAGTTAAGGATGTTAAATGACAAAGCAAAAGAGGACACTATAAGGGGAAAAAAAAAAAAAATCACTATAGCCTTCCAGGTGTTGTTTTTCTTTTTTATTTTTTTTTTTTCACTCAAAAGCTGCCCGTGTTTCCAGACCAAAACCAAACTCTTTATGTCATTTTCAACCCTATGTTTACACATCTCAGATTATTTCTTAGAATAACCTTCCAGCAAGACAAAGAGGTATAACCAAATAAGATGAAATTTTCCCAAGCAGTATTAAGTTTAACATTTAAAAAAAAGTTTGATGCAATGCTAAGCTAATAAACCAAGGGAAAAAGCAAATGGGGAAAGAGGGAAAAGTACTGTGAATGAGACAAACAAATACCACACTGAAATAAGAGGCAAAATACAGACGGCTGAGTTATATCAGTAGCTCTCCCTCCCCCCAGAAAACAGTTGCAAGGATGAAGCTCCCCATCAAGCAGATATTGGAGAGGGACTGGAAATGCAGGATAGACACTGTTCATTTGTATTTTGTAAGCATACCTTGGAGCAGTCAGTATTAGGGCACATCCAGAGAACTATTTTCGACAACATGACCATCTGGAACTTCCAAACCAATTGCATCTGCATGTTCCAGATGGCTCCTAATCTCCATTTTAACACAGCATCAGTGAATACCCCTTTCTTCACTGACATGAGGACTATAAAGGATCTGGAGCCAGAAGCAACCCCCAACATGTATTACTAAGAAACAAGTGTTTCCCAGTGTAACTGCTTACAGTTAAAAAATGCTGCAGAGGAGAAATTTCCATATAGGATGAGGACATGGAAGGAGAGGAAGGATTAGTGAAAGTATTATTAATATAAAGGTCACGATAATAGAAATTCTACAGGTAGATGTTCATAAATCTTGTTTTGAAGTTGAATCTATATCAGATTAAAGAAAACCCAGCAATTCTTTATTAATCACCATAGCTTGATATGTTTTTAAAGAATAAATCATCCCCAAGAAATACTTCATACACTGCTGTTGAAGGGAAGGTGACTGACTGATTTTGTTACATCACTGTATCCATCCCCATTTTCAATGGGACTATTTTCTATCCAAATCCTCAAGAAAGTTTGTTCCATCAGTTTTACAGATGACAAAGATGAAAGATGTGCAAGAGTAGAGAAAATGGAACATGAGAATATCAATAGTAAATGGCTTTTTAAAATGTGCCCAATATATTTTTCCATAAACATGGAGTATTAATGGGAAAATAGTCTCACTGTCAATAAAAACTAACACTCTTTTGCAGGCCCAAAACAGTAAAGAAGCATTTGCTGTTGTGGGTGCAGAGAGGAAGCCAAGCATTATGTCGATATCCTACTACACTCCACAAGCAGAAAGATTCCTGCCATCACTCACCCTGATTTCTCCCATCACAAATAACTCCTGAATCCTACCACATATCTTTTTGCTTTCTACAGGTATATTTTAATTGCTAAATTATTCACAGAAGCACATGTTCAGATGATAAAATAGAAAATATTTAAGCAGTGAGGTTAAATCACAATGCTGGTTGAATAACCTCAAGATGACATAACCGCAAAAGCTTTTATGTATGGGTTTGAATAATGAAGTGAGCTCGAAAAACAAAGGCTGTAAAACATCAGGTATTTTTTTTAAAAGCATTGAAACCACTCCAAAGCCAGTTTTCTCACAAAAAGGAGACAAAAACATGTAGAACTTTACATTATGTCATCCATCATCTGCTAAAGATTAAGCATTTGTTTTTCCAAGTATTACCTAAATTACTTTTCAGAATACAAAATTCCGTAGGTAATTGCAATTGCCATTAGAAATATCTGAATGATCTGACCATATTTATCTTATTATAAGATCACCATCATTCTCATCTTCTGCCTGTTTCCCTTAACACCTGGGACCATCTTGAATAAATAGTAAAGTTGTTCAATATTAAACTGACATAATACTATCTTAATCTGTAATATGGCATGTTGGTAGACACAAATCCTCATTTAAAGACAGATACAGATCCTCACCCACCATCATTCACAAACACACAGAAGCTGCATTTCATAACCCTTTCTGCTAAAACACCTGTTTTTCATAATCAAGTGCTCCAACTGCTTTAACTCAATAAAGTAGCCACAAGAAGTGAAAAGGCAACTAAACTAGTATTTCTAAATCAAAATGAATATGAAAAGCACAAACTTGTATTCTGAACACAGCTTTAAGAACCATAATAAAAACTGGAGCTGTGAATAAAATATTTGGAAGTTTGGAGTTCCAGTTGAACATCAACTTTATTCTGAATTTGACAACAAAAACATTTTTCTAAGAAAGAGGCACAGACAAAATCTCAACATAAAGACAGTCACAGTTTTCATGCAAAATCTGCTTGTAATTAACAAGGCAAGAGTACCGGGGCAAAAGGACATTATCCAATTATTTCTCACAAAAAGAGTCAAAATTCAGTACTGCAGATTTCATTCCTTATAAAGCCTTAACATCCAAATGAGCATTTTGTTTTGGAAAAGAAATCATTACATGTACAATCTAATTCAGTATTAACCAAATGGGGACATGTGACAAGCTTAAAACCAGAGCTCAGAATGTCTTGTAAAACCAAAACAAAAACAGTTTCTGAATATTCTGCCATTCTCTGAATATTTTATTTCACAAAGTGCTCATCTTGCATCTTCTGCATTCAGAGAGATTGATTAGAGTAGTGTGACTCCTTCAGTATGTACGAACCTCAAAACAACAACAACAACAAAATTATATGTAAGCAGAAGACCTGAGCTGGAAAGTCACAGCAGACAAAATGCTACGTTGGCTAGTACTTATTTCTTCTCCTAATGCAGAAGTGGTGAAGAAGCAGTATCTGAGGGGATGACTAATCCCCGAAACATGAGTTTTGGCAGCAAGTACAGAGCAATGGGTGTAGCTAGAACCAGAATAAGTATTATATTTAATAGCTTGTTGTTTTGGCGGGGTTGGGGAAGAAGAGAAAGCAGAAGAACAAAGATGGAAAGGAAGATGAAGACAAAAAGGAATTGCGTAAAGTTACACAGGAACTGACAGCATGAATTCAGCCTCTAACTGGCGGGACCACAGTAAGCACTTGAGATGCCAAAGCCGAACACATCAATGGTACAGTGTCAAGGACAATTGTGTTTGGTGTGAAAATACAGGGCATGTAAGAAGTTAAAAGAAAGAAGATGACAAAATGTAGCTCAAAGCTCAGTGCAATATATAGCTCTTTCACAAGTCCAACCTACATTTTGAGTATACCAATGTACTCCTTTCTCAAGCCCTGTTGTGTTTTGTCTCCTCTCAGGTTCCACCCCCCCCTCAGGTGGTCTACATATGTAATTCAGAACTAGAATTTACTGTTTATAATACAATCAGTACTCTTAGAAGACAGTACAGTGTGTGTGACTCCATAGTATTAATGCAACCTTTCTGCAGGTAATGGCAAGGCGCTATTTCTGAGCAGGAGCAGCAACAGCAAATGGCCCTGAGGCACCCACACATTCCAGACTAAAATATCATTTAGAGTGTGCAGTTTGTGCTCCCTGAGCAGCAGAAAAACCATATCCTGTGCAGCATGGTGGCACAGAGAGAACTAACACACAGAGAACAGTTTAATAAGTTTGTAAGTAAGCTTAGAAGGGAAAAGAACATATGCACGCATACACACATACTGCATCTTTTCTCAGCCTTCACTTTACCTGAAATGAAATGGAAAGGATCATTTTTAAAACAACGGTCTTAAGCAAGCAAGTATTTTAGTATTTACAAATACTTAGTACTTGTAAATAAGTACTTAGTATTTGTAAACAAATAAGTACTTAGTACTTAGTATTTGTAAACAAATATTTAGTATTTGTTGCCACGTCCAAAACCTGCACTAAGTGAAAAATAGCATTTATATAACTGTACTTGATTTATACATACAGCAAATACAATTAAGTGAGAGCTATCAAATGCCCTTACCTATGGAGAAACATTAAAGTCCTCTTTTTACTTGACGTGAATGTTTCCTTCCCCCTCAATGAATATATTAATTGAAAGGTCACAGGTAATACTCCCATTTTAAATAAATGACTGAAAGGATACTAACAGGTGTGAAGGTATTATTTAAGCATACAAGAAAATAAGCTATAAATCTGTGTAGGCAGAATTGATTAATTCTACACAAGAGGAGCTTAAAGAAAAAAAAATTACTTAATGAGGCTCCCACAGCACATCATTAGAAATATCAGTATGCAGAAAACTTCTCTCTAAACTAGAAGCAGCAAGTCTCCTCCCTACAAATCAGGAACCCAGTGTATTGTTAAGTTTGTACCCTTCTTATACTTACCTCCACTTTCTTAATTTTTTTTTCCTCCAGAGGTAAAGGAAAGAGTACAAGCATTTCCAAGTACAAAAACCAAAACAAAATCAAACCCCACAACCACTCTGCTATTTTGAAAAGACTGAGCTTCCAGAGTGAAAAGGTTTAAGCATCTCAATAGATACCATGGTGATGAATTGCTCCACAATGCAAGTAACCTTGCACAAAATGTTAAGTGTAACAAGAAGGTGGTATAAAATGGAACTTCACTACCTAAAACTCTGATTCATTTGGAACTTGGACCAACCTCTAAGCAGCGATGCAGAGTCACTCAGAATATTTCTAGTGTTTAAATTCCCACTGTTTCTGGCCAAGCAAATTATTTGTAAGCAACTCATCAAGGACAGTTGCCATTTTGATCTACCTTTAGTGTGAAGACAGAAGAAAGAAGCGACAAGAATTAGGTCTATCAGAGAACATTTTCATGTTACAGATATAACAAACTCTCAAGATTGTCCCGGTTATATATATATAATAATAGGGAAGAAAATAAAGATGAAATAGAGAACACACAACAGCCTTGTAATTACTCCATTCTCTTAACAGAATGATTCCTATACTAGGAGTAACAAATACAGTTTTCTACAAGAATGAAGCCTTCCCACCACTTATCTCTGCCTGAACTAAGCAAAAAGTTAAGTAAGCATTCTTGATTTACCTTTTTAGAGAAATCAATCCAACCTAAACTGTCTCTTTCCTTCCACTGGGTGTGGTTTTGCCAAAAGGGAGACAATCTAATCCCAATCTAAGATTTCCTGCAAATGTTGAGTGCCACTGACATTCTTTCAACTCCCTAATCCATACCATCCTCTCCGAGCAGTAGCTTCCTCTTCCCAGAAAGCTAGATGAGAGGAAGCTAAATTTAAATTAGAAGTGCATGCCAATATTCCTATTACAGACTAGCACAGCCAGGCATTTCAAACAAATTCAGGAAACGTATGGATGGCCTTCATATATATCCTTATCATACACTATGAACCGAATCCTACATCAAGAGGTTATTGTAATGTTAATGTAGATACTGATTTCTACCTGGAAAATGTAGAAGGTGTGGAACCTGTTTCTGCAGTTCCCAACTGCTTCTGTGACTGAAATAGAGACAAAACCCACAATAACATATAATAACCCTGAACTCACAATGTGTCACTAGCAAGATAAATAGCAGTGGAAGAAACTGATAGCTGAGCGGTTGCCATCAGAAATGGGAATACAGCCTTAGGGAAACTATAATTGTAAATAGGCAGTTGGAGAGAAGTCATGGATGAAGACACATGGAAATCACTTCAGAAGTTACTGCTGAACATGGATAAAAATTAGCCTGAGACATCTTAGTCCGCAGTCAATGATTAATACGTTTTATGCTTGAAAATGCCCTAAGTAATTCACATTTGAAGCTCTACCTACTTGTTTCATGCTCAGAGATTAAAAAGGAAGAGTGACCAACTTTCAGCTTGACCTACTGAAAACAGAAATATAATTTATTACATTTATTTGTATCAGCATGTATTATCTACAAGCACAAAACCAGTCGGGGGTACATAAACACTGTATCAATATATTCACATACAGGATTTTGCAAAAGTTAAAGTTTTTCACAGATCAACTTAAAACTTTTTGAAAGATACAAGTAGAAACAGGATGTTGCAAAACAAGCTCCTTCCCTGTCTTAGATAAGCAAACAGGGCTTCAGGAAGCTTCCTTGCTGCCTTTCCTGACTGAGCCTTCTAAACAAAGATAATGCACATCCATTTATAATTACTGGAGCAATTTAACAGAAAGCTGATTAAAGATGCAATTAGATATACCTATTTTTTTCTCCAAATAACTGCAATTTTTTGTTTTGTTTCAGGATTTTTATTTATTTTTAACCTCTTACTACTACTGCTTCCAATATATTTACTGGAAACACAATTTCCACCAAATATTGCTTCCAAAATGGAATATACCTCACCATTCTTTAAGGTACTATTCAGTTAGTAAAACACAAAGCTACAGATGAATCATGTTATATGAAAGAACAGGAAGAAGAAATTAAGAAAACCTTAGTCTTCCTTTACATTTCTAAGCTCCTAATATTTAATAGAAGAGATTTTGGTACACATACGCAACATTTGCCCATTTGCATCTTCATACTTCCAAGCATGATTACATCCCCTTCAGGGAATAACAAAGTTTGCAGCCAAGGGAAGCAAGGGCATTTAAACATACATTTTGAGTAAATCCAGTGATACCTTAGAAAACCTTAAGTATCTGCAACTATGCAAATGGATATATTCCTACAAACACCATTTCCCTCTAAGTAATAACAAACATAATAAGAAAAAAAAACCACCCAAACACAAAAAAGAAAAAAACAAAAACAAAAACAAAAAACCAACAAAACCCAACAACCACAACACCACAAAACAAACAAAGCCCCCACAAAACCTTAATCTCAAACATTCAGAAACAATAAACCCCACAAGTTACAGCCGGCTGGTAGTATACTGTGCTTCTCAATCAAATTCTGAAAACGCACTCTTGAAAGCCAGGAAAGAGCAGCCAATGTGCCCCTTTAGAAATATTCAAAACACCCATGGGTAACACACACACTGAATTACGCTAAAGTGAGTTTACATCTGACCTAGAGTCAAGGACTTGGGCAGAGCATCATACATGCACTGCTTCCAGTTGCTACTCTCTGCACATGCATTACTACATTAGCGCAAGAACTCCGCGCAACTTCTAATACCACAACCTTCAACTAGCACCCACTATATTGTTGGCAGTCCCATGACAACGCTAGACACTTGCCCTGAAAAATTGCAGAATGAAAGGTTATCAGCCTAAGACTTCCACGTGTTCAAAAGTTAAAGCTTTCATGACACAAGAACTAAAAGCAAACAGAAATGATGCATTAAATTTCCCTGTCTACACAGCCAACATTCATCTGCTTAGAATTATGAACTCTTCAGGGCAGAAACCCACCACCTTCTTACATTTTATGTAGGAGTGCCACGCATATCTATAGGGCTACATAAATTACATGTTCCTTGGAACAATGTCCTGGCTTTGTCTGGAAAGAGCCTTGCTTGGCTATGAGGCCTGAACCAGATGTTGTGGAACTCAATGGAAAAATTCCACCATTGACTGAAAATGGATGCTGGCTCAAGGAGTAATAATAGCTTCACATTATGTATTATTCTCACGGAATGAATTAGGACAAAAATATATAAAGGAAGGTCCACAAAGATCTTTTACATAAAAAGCATATAGCACATCAGCAAACCAATCTATGTTTATTTTAAGGATTACCTGTTATCGAGCTACAGATTGGACAGCTCTAGACAGAAAACGATCATATTATTTACTTATTTCTTGCTAAATAATTAGCAGCTCCCAGGGGACTTGAAAAACCCATATTAGACTGTGTTAGGTTTTCCCCACTTTGAAGCCGTACTAGAAGTTAGAAATATTAGACGAAAGTCTTTAGGTTTTGTTTGGAGGGGTTTTCTTGTTTGTTTGTTTTTTGGGTTTTGTTGGGGTTTTTTGTTTGTTGTTTTTTTTTTTTTTTTTAAGTGCTATGCTACCAAAAACATTTTTTCTAATTTTCACTTCAATTTAAGAACAGAGGAAGGGGTACTTCATCACTCAATTATCCCTGCCATGACAGGGCAGAAATATTAGCTTAATTCGCTATTTGCAGCTAAGAAGTGGGGCTTATTCTGTAACTTCAACAGCAAGTACAGAACATGTGCTTGCTTCTGCTAAAACACTCAGTGAAATAATGCATTTTGACATTTAAATTGTTATTATGAAATTTCATAAGATAATAGTTGACACAAGCAGTTCCTATCCACTGCGATTATGCTTGACCATGAAAATTCAAATACTGCTCGCTCACAAGTTAGAAGACTAGTAAAAGACTACTTAGCACCAAACCCTTGTATTAACTGTCCCTTCTTCAAAAGCATGACAGATTCATTAGAGCATACTGTATGTATCTTAAAAATCTAGGCTGAGTTCCTGATTTTGAGCCGAAATCAGAGAACTTATGAGCAATTTTAATTCCTCCTGAGGGCAAGCTAATACAAAACTGAGTGCTGTTCCCCACTGACCAGCCACCAAGTAAGACCCAGAAGTCACTTAACAGCCATCTGCAAGAAGTCGGCATTGTCTCACTCCCTCCAGTACCAGCCTCTTCTCTCCTCTCTCTTGGTCTGCATGTCTTGACATATGGAATCATCTTGAATCTTTGCCTCGCTACTTCTGGCATTTCAAGCATTCACATGGAAACTTCTTTCACCTCACAAACCCTTTTTCACATAGTATCTTCAACAAATCAAGACTAAAGTTTGGCAAAAAATACTAAACATGGCATTATTTATGCAATTGCCCCCTCAGTCCTTGATGTGCTTCTGAAATGATGCTCTTCCCCTTCACATTCCACACAAAAGACTGTAAATGATTCCCTGAAGCCTCATTTTCAAAACTATTTAAAAAATGCATTTACCATAGCTTCAAATTCATACGAAATTTCTGAAAGTATCTTGCCGCCTCAGTTTGCAATGTGTTTCTAATGCTACAAATCACTTTCTTCCTTACTAGACAACCTGAAACACATGAAAAGGGTGTTCATTCTACCTCCAGAAATTCTGTCTTACTCATTTCACATGAGAAAGGAAAAAGCTTAACTCTAACTAAAGGAAATTGCACAGACAGAGATGGTGAGTAAGCTATGAGCAACTGTCCAAAGATTTTTTTTTTGAACAGAACTCTCAAAGAAGATAGTTTCCATCTGGTTTTATTAGCTGTAGCATTGTGCATATGTATTCAAACTTCTGCAATCTAAACCATTGAGTTGATGAGACTGTACAAAGAATGTAAAAATTAATCAGCTTTAACCTATCGCAGCATCCACCCTGTGCCCCTATACTAATTATGCACGTGCATGACAACACATTAATGCTAAAATAGCCACTACATCTATTACCTATATGGATAAGTAGTATACTCTTATTCATGTACTTGAAGTTCAGCACATTTTGCTTTCCCTCTAAAATCAAGAACTTTTGCTATTACACTAGTAAGTACAAGGTTGTCAGGTGCATCATACCTACAGTAAATAATCAAGTATTCAAATACACAAGTATGTAAGTCACTCAGTCTCACACAGAAGAAACATTTTATCCACAGCTTCAAGAACTATAAACAAATTTATACAAGTGTGAGAAGACATTGTTGAAAATAAACAATGCATAGAATGAAGTATACACTGCTATGGCTTAGCATTGTTTCAGCAAGTAAAAAACTCAACGCATTTTTATAAAATCCTAGGAAAAAATTATTAACACATTCTTCTCTGTGCATGCTAATATTAGACAATGAAACAAGCATGTTCAGAAAAACAACTTAATGTCGGTGAAGAGCAACACCATCTGAAGACTTATATTATACATTCCTAATATAGATAATGAATACAAATATAAATAAGCATAAATAAGAAAATATAAAATGCATTAAAAAATAAACATTTCAGCAAAATATGTACTCCTCCCCACCAGCCTTCATCAAAGCAACTGATAACCATGTGCAGGACAAAGTATTCTTTCACATCTAGAGAAACACCTTTCTTGAAGTACCACTTAAAAATAAGAAGAAAACACAGAAAAATACAGCAAAACTTATTTAATGCTCAACCAATGAAAAAAGAGTTTCAAGGCATTTTAGTATACAGCACAAACATCTATAATAACTTCTCTACAGGCAAGACAGACAAAGCAGCTCGTCACTTTTATTAGCATACTGTATGCAGATCTTCATTAATATAACTTGTGAATAATATTTTACACACTATCCTTGGAGAAGAGAAAAAAAAACACTCCACAAAAGGACAACCCATGTTGCTTTGTAAAACTAATTTCGAAGTCATTGCTCTTGACCATGTTTCTCTTTGTAGCTTAGCTGCTGCAGGACTATTTTTTCCAGTCCTTCCATGCATTTTTCTAACCACAAACTTTATTGAATCACTCTGTGGATTGTGCATTTCTCTCTTAAAAGGCCTCTGCATTTCTCAACCAAATATTTGTGCTTTCAACAATATCACAATAAGTTTTTCAGTAACAGGATGTAGTGTTTATGCATATCATAAAAACCTCAAGACCATCTCCTCTTTTGGATGGACCCCCACTATTAAGAAAAACAAACTTTTATAACATACATTTTGACATTTCAGTTAAAGAAGAATTAAGTTATTGTGCACACATGACATCAGCAAACACCAGAGAACATTTCTCATCCCATTCCATGATGGAATAGTAGACACACTAAATGACAAAAACATTTTTGGAATTTGATCCATACAGTGGAAACCGCACATGAAGTTGCTGATGAATGAGCAATGGGTGTAAGTTTCTTCTCTATTCAACTGATGTTATAGAAATAAATATCTTTCTTACCTTCTGAAAAAAGTCTTCCCCACTTTTCCCTTTGCCCTCTGCAGCAGCTGCAAAACAGAAGTGTAATCTGGTTAAAAAACATAAAGGAGGAAATTTACAGGTTTCCATAGAGAAGTTTTCAATGAGTACATGCTAATGTGAAATTATAACTCAGTAATTTTTTCTCATACAGTAAATACTTGTCAGCCTCTGAGATCCAGAATAACCTTTTACAAGTCACTTGCTCAGGATGGAATCCAAGCAGATGGTCATATTTGCAACCCAAAGCTATAATATATCGAGACATATTTTACTTACAAAGTAAATACAGACATTTAAGTCCATTCACACTGCATACTTCACTGTGTAATACCACCAACAAAAGCATCAAAATAAAGCTAGGAGGGCACAAGTTTTGCTATATCAAGGTTAAAAATTAGAACCAAAACAAGAATAAGCATTACAGTAAGCCAGAATCACATTAAAAATCTTTTTTCCTCTATTCTGCTGGTTTGTATATTGATGAGAAATACAGAGCTACTGCTATTTGATTTTCTGAGACTGAGCAAATGCCACAAAAATCTAAACAGTTATTACTGCAGTTAAGTATTCCTCTCATTTGTTATCCAGTGAAATTTTGCAACATGTACTTTCCACTAGCCAATGTTTATGAACTACTACATTCGAAGCAGCTGTAAAACAAAAGGTAACCCTATATAGTTCCACTAGAAATGGTGCCATTGTACAAACCAGAGACATAAGCACATTGGAACACTTGAGAGTGACATTCAAGAGAGGTGACTCAAAAGCTAAAAGCAGCACTGAACATGGCTACTGGTAGGGCTTGGCAACTGTGGGCAAAGAAACACTTCTGAAACGGGGAAATTAAGATTTTCACCCTCTTAAGCTAGGAAACCAAAGGCTGAAAGGTAAAATCCTGATTTTGTGAAAACAGACCTACATACCCAGATGTATGTATGCCAGCACACTAATACGCTCCCTTTACTGTAGGGCTGCACTGGTCATACTGGAACACTTGTACTTACATAAAAGGTAATGCCAATAAAAGGAAGCATGAGTAACAACTAAGTACATGTGGCTGTAAAGGGAGTACAGAGCCCTCAGAGTACTTTTCAAGAACAGTGCTAAGACCATCACAATGGCAGAACAAAACATCACTGCAGAACATAGCCTAGAAACAATCGTATAAATCAGTGATTTGAAGAGTAAGAATTTTACTATTTCCCACATGTATATAAGCCCATAATTTTAAATTTACTTAATGTAAATGGCAGCACTTCAAATCATAGGGTTTAGTAAGCCATAGTGCATATAGCTTACATTGTAGCTTATCTATATAGCAACTTGAAACCTAGCAATCAATTCAAAACACAGTAGCTCAAGCTGTTGATGAACAGGATAATTGCCTTTTCTCTAGAGAAAGGGATGCCTCCAAACAGGATTCTAAGTCCTAAATGAAGTTTCCTGAACACTGTTGGATCTCTGAAGAAACTCACTGCCACTGTGATTTGCCTGTGTTTCTCATGTACAAAACAAATCCTTAGCTTACCCCATCACCTTTCCTTCAAAACTGTTTCAGGTACTTAGCTCCCCTCACTCTTTCAATTACACAAACAATTCCAAACTTAAGTTAATGTTACCTCTGATAACTCAATCTAAGAGCAAATGCAACTGAGCAGATACAGGCAAGAGGCACCAGACAACTTTTTTCACTGCAGAGGAAAGACTGCACACTGAATTTGAAACAGGCTTCTCAAAATACCAACAACACTCAAATATCATTGAAAAAGTGTACACCAAGAATTTTATTTCATACAGTTCAAAAGTTTGTTATTTAACTCAAGTGTAGTCAGACTAGAGGCAGTGAATGAAGTCTGTCAAGCAGTCATCTTGCTGTAGAGCAATTCCAGATTCAACAATTCCACAAGTCTGAGAAGAAAACAAAGCCCTCCTCACCCTCAAAACCCGCAAGCGCTTTTAAGAGAAGAGTGAACTGGTGCACTTCCACCAGAATAAAATTTTATGGAAGCAGAGGAAACAACTGGGGAAGATTTCAGTTTTTCAGATTTACAAACTACTGATACCACCGAAATACATAACTTTTTCTGAAAAACGCAACTTTCTTTTGACAGCAGCCACTTCATAGATGCATGTTGTTTCACAAGTTTTCCATTAACTCAGGAATTGCTATGAAACACTTCTGGGAATCAAGGAGTACTACCACACTTTTCAAGTGAAACACAGGACCAAGGTGCTTTTAATCAGAAGGAAGAGGAGATAAACTGGAGATGAGAACATGACAGATGTGAGGCTGAAGTTAAAGTTTTGAGAATAGACAGATTTGGTTCCAACTACAGCTACATATTTCAAAACTGAATACAAACAGGAGATGGCTTAGATAATAACAGTGATGCTCTGCAAGGCATTTAAACAGAATGCTGACAAAGCAAATTCCAAGCTTTTTATTGCAGGTTTATTTTTAATCTGAATCATTCTGGTGAACTGATTTACAGCTTGGCCCCAACAACAATTGTATGGTAAAACAGATGGACTCCAACAAGCACAGACAAAGTAAGGAAGAAGAGGGAATGAGAACATCCTGAACTGGCCTCAAAAAAAAAAAACAAAAAAAACACACACAACCCAAAAAACCCCAGAACAAAACCGAACAAAAAACCACAACCAAATAACAAAATAGTGCAGAGAACACTGAAGTTGGGCAAATGGCACTTTGAAACATCTTGAGTTAATAATCAGTGGGTTTAGTTGTTACACCATATTATAAAGACATGGTCTTTCACTAAAGATTTTTGGCACATAAGATGTTTCATGACAACCTATTTGACAGGTCTGGTGATACCTATGAAAAGGCAGGGAAGACTATAACATTTTTTGAAAGAAACACTGAAGTTTAAGATCCCTGTACCTGAAACCAGCTTTCATATAACTAAAAACATACTATGACATATTAGTATTTTGCCATTTAGCTTCCATGATACAGCACTATTTAATCCATGAAGAGGTAAGCCTCTGAATTTCTCATATAAAATAGTTTTTGTATATTAAGGTGATGTAGTCATTACCACCATCCCTACTATGCACTTAAAAATGGAGGGGAAAAAAAAAGCCTAAAAATTTGAAGACAAACTATATGAAGCAGTACATTATGCTTCCTGTTAGGTTAGCTATTCTTCTCTTATATTCTACTTGCTTCCTTAAATTTACTTTCTTATTTCCAGGTGGAGAAATTACAGTTAAGAAAAATTAAATTTCATGAGTAGTGTATGAATTTTGGGATGCTAACCACAATTAAATACATTTTAGTCTAAGTACCTATATTGAAGAAAGTTTCCAATGTGTGCAAAACATTTACTATTCATATCCAATTATCTTGAAGGTTTTCTTCCTCTCCAAAGCAGGGAAAGATAGCTCTAGCACCTCTGGAAACATTAAGTGTAGCCAAACGCAAGGGGAAACTTATCCATTTCTTTCATTATTGAAAGGCTAAACAGATTTTTGTTTAAACAAGACAAAACCAGCATCTTCCACATTGAAATGAGCAAGAGAAGCATTCTGGAGTTATGAAATCTATATACAAGTCATTAAAAATGGAAACCAGTGTTCACTTCAATGAGCTGCAGTTTAGCAAGTCACTGAGGTCTACCCCAAATCAGATAATCTGAAACAAAAGCAAGGATTACTTTGTGTCGCGGAAAAACATCTACTAGGTCACTGCCTCCTAAACTCAACTTTTCTAAACACCTCTACGGAGTATTAACCCTGATTCTCAAAACAAACTCATCTTTGAAATACTACGTTGAAAAGCTCCCAAAATTTAGATCTGACATATATGGCAGATTATTTTAGTAATTTTATTGATATCAGTTAAAACTTTAATATCAAATGAAGCTTCTTTCAAAAAGCAATAAATTTCCAAGTTCTCAAATGCCCAAGAGAACAAGTCTTTTGTGCGAGGCTGAGGAGGCCAGCAGTGTTGTCTCTGTGATGCACGGAAGGCACTATGCAGCCCACTCATCATTAAATTTGAAATAAGCTTTCATATTTTAATAAAGTGTTGCATTTTCTGACTTTAAGTGAAATTAATGATTTCAAAATACTACACCAGTAACAAACAACATTAAAAAGTGACACTAACGCCTATCACTTAAGTTACCACCATTAATCCTAATCTAGGAAATACTATGTCAGCAAGTGCAGTTCAGTTATTTAATGGCTTGCTAAATTCCACTTCAAATAATGATTTATAAATACTTTTAGATCTTTCTTCCTACAGATGCAGGTCACTAGAGCCCCACTACCTTCAGTTGCTGTGAGGATGTTTTTAAAAAGACAAGTCCAAGTAGTTACTTGTGGAAGACAGACAGGTTTTAGTTGTATAAGAAAGCTTTCAGCCACCAAAATAAAAAGCCTTCGCTGACCACTTCCACCTTGTGTTGCTCTCCTTTGTCTGACAGAACAACTTTTTGTGCAGCAACAGCGGGGACCAGGTCTAGCTTTACTTGGTATAATAAGTAGCACTTACTGGAACAGCCCCCAGACTTACTGGGAAGGGCAGAAGGAAGATTTTTTTTTTTTGGTGCTTACTTAGCTGGCAGCTCTGGCACATGACAGCTGAAGGTGTTTAGGCAATGACAGCTTCAAGAAGCAGAAACAGGCAAAATTAGCTTTTTTTAAGTCCTCTCCAGTATCACAGGCTCCTTTGCCTGCAGGACCAGTCACCACAGGTATGACCCAAGCAGAAGAGCCATTAGCAGCACTTTTACACCAAAAGAGATACCAAGTCAATGAAAGTATTCCTTGATCAAAACTAGATGTGTACAATGACATCTGAACAGTGTCTCTACTGAGAAGCAGGAAAGTGTAAGTGCTGTGACAGGATTTTGAGATGAGCTCTGAAAAACCATGCCTGGTTACACACCTGAGACAACCAGTCAACTCTTCTACCAATGGCCCCTGTCCTTAAATCAGATTTGAGAGAAGCCACAAACCAAACAGTAATTAATACAGTGTACTGACTTCTTAAAAATTGATTCATTTCTGCCAACCTCTACTACTTAGGAAACAGTTTTCTTAGAAACAGTATTTATTTTATGACATTGAATAATCACTTAACTGACCTTCAAAAAAACTAGGATTACTTTTACAAAACTGGTAACAGTTTCAGAAATACAGACAAAAGGCTATGTAAATATGCATAATAAGCATTTTATATTTTAAGCTGAACTCTGTTTATTGTAATTTCTTCCATACCATGAAATATTTAGTATTAGATTTTTGCTTTTCAAGATATATTGGATTGCCAAAGTTCCATCCAATACAAATATAAACCAGTTGAAACAGGTGTTAACTATTATGGTACCCATGAAGTACACCACTTGTCTAGGTAATCACCAAATCATAAAAAGCCCAATTGTAGTTTCTTCTCAGTTCAAATGGAAAAATGAATTTGAACTTTTACTTCAAATATTATTTTAATTATGAAAGAACCCTGTTATGATACAGGCCATATTTTAAAGGAACTGAACGCAAGATACACTGATCAAGTCTTGTTTAAATGAATTATTCTAACTTTGTGTTCATTTCACATATTAGCTTTGTGTCTCATTTTCTAAACTCTTGAAATTGTTACCAAAACACAATATAATATATGATTGTGATTTCGCCATTATGTTTATTACTGTCAAAACTTCTTCCTCTGTCTGCACTGAAAGACTACACTTGTAAGCGAACACAAAAGCATGTCCAACCCTTCAGGTTTCAGCATCAAAATGCTCTAAGGAAGTGATAACAAGCTATTATTTGAATTTTAACAGGATTTCAAGAAATGTTAGAATACTATAGGTGAAGTATTCTACCAGCCTTTACCTTCCCTATCAATTGAATGAGAAAACTCATTTAAAAATCAAGATTTTCCTCATGTTAGACTTTTTTTTTTCCCTGAAACTGACACAGAAACATGTTAGCTTTGTAGCTAGTATTTATTATTTTTTTTTTAAATGGATAGTTATTCATACTGAAAGCCTGAGCTATTTCTCAGAAGTTACCCAGTTATCCTACACAAAAAAAGACAACAAAAAAACCCCCACCTTTTTTCATTGAACCAGAAACCACCTGACAAAAAGATTATGCTTTCCTGTGCACAAAGTCAGACACTAACCCAATACATACTCTGAAAGCTTGCTTATATCAAGCCAAGATAAAGAATTCCTCCCCAGTGGCCACAAACCTAAGCCAAATTGCTGAAAATATGCTTTTAGGAACAAGAAGATAGAGCGCACATTGTTAAAGAAAAAACATCTGAACTTAAATTGAATTTGTTGAAATCCGAACAAAACAATTTTCCATTTTTCTTGTAATTAGCAAGGTAGTCTCACAGTTTTCTGCTTAGAAACTAGGAAGTTAGATAGAGAGACAACTCTGCTAAAATAAAAGGGTCTGGCAAGATAAGTAACAAGAAATCTGCATAATAATCTTGAATATTGCTTTTCAGTAATAAATTCTTTTAAATTTATTATACTAAATTTCATGAAGTAACCTCAGCATTTTAGGTTCTCAAGTGGCTTCATAAATATGATCAAGTTTTCCAGAGCCAATGAATGAAAATCAGGCATTTATACTTTTGTTAATTCATATATACATCAACCTTTAGGTTTTGAAGATGCCTATCGTAGACAGGTCAGAGTAAAGCCAACACAACAGGAAACATCTGAAATGGGGGGTGGCAAAAGAAAACAATCCCCAAAATACTCAAGAAAACACTGACACCAAGAAGAGCAAAAAATATACCTGACAAAATATAACGCTGATAAATTTGTCAAGTCAGAACCTACATAGTATCTGGAATATTATGAAAATTACCCAATATCTACGTATTCTGTGATGAAAGGATCCTTGGACTGGAGGTGAGAACAAGAGTGTCACTGTTTATTAAATTGCGGGGGAGGCAGAAAAAAAATACCCATGATACAAACCTAAAATGTTTATATGGGAGCACTCTTCCTCTGGCAGAACAGCCAAAAAACAACTGGATGAATTTCAGCATGGTCAGTAAATGATAATAAACAGACTATTAAATATCTGGACATTTTTGGGTGGGTTCCACTATATCTCCTTCTGTTAGAAGGAACTTGATACATAAACTGTTAAGCTACCCATAAAGAGGCCAGATGTGCTCTAACTTCTGACAGACATAATTAATTCTGGGAAATAGGCAGACTGTTTATAGGTTACTTTTACCCTGCTGCTGAAACAGAATGTCTATGAGGCCCCTGAAGCCCAGTGTCTATGGTCTCTTCTCAGACTACTTGCTAACTGGTTGAACTTTCTTGGATCAAGATCAATGTCATCTAACACACATGTAAAGGCAGACAGGTAAGATGTCCATATTCTTCATTCTCTCTTTATCCTACATTTTTTGAAATATAATAACACAAAGACTATATATGTATATTTACTTATTAGAATATTTACTTCTTGATAACCTGTTTTCCCCTGCATACTATATTGAAATGAAGATCATTGGCAAATAATACCATCCTACAACTAAAATTCTGTCCTGGGTTCAGCAGTAGCAGTCATTTATTCTCCTTCTTAGTGGCTGGTGCAGTGCTGTGTTTTTCACTTTCAGCCTGAGAACAACGCTGATAACACCAATGGTTTTAGTTGTTGCCCAGTACTGTTTCCTCTGACCAAGAACTTTTCAGCCTCTCATGCTCTGCCAGGGAGGAGAGGAAGCTGGGAAGAAGCAGAGACAGGACACCTAGCCCAAACTAGCCAAAGAGGTATTCCATGCCAGAGCACATTATGCCCAATATATAAACTGGAGGCAGTTACTCTGAAGGGCTAGATCACTGCTCGGGTCAGGCTGGGTATCAGTCGGTGGCTGGTGAGCGGTTGTATTCTTTTCCCTTGTTATTTCCCTTATCATTATTATTACTGGTGGTAGCAGCAGTGGTTTGTGCTATACCTTAGTTCCTGGACTGTTCTTACCTCAGCCCGTGGGAGTTACATTCTTTCAATTCTCCCCCTAATTCTTCCAGGAGCAGGGGGAGGAAAGGAGGGGGGAGTGAGCGAGCGGCTGTGTGGTTCTGGGTTGCCGGCTGGGCTCAAACCACATCAAATTCATAAAATTTTATCATCATAAGTGATGACTGGATGAAAGAACAAACAACACAGGGAAGGAGTGAAAGCTTAAAATAAACTATGCTTACTTCAACTACCTCTGCATACATTGCCAAGAAAGAATGCAAGGAAAAACAACATATACACTCTAAAGACCAAAAAGATATTGATTTTGAACAAACATTCCTAGAAATTTGCTTCTAGTTCCCATGAGGACTTCATGCAGTTCGTGGCTAACAGCATCATGGGGGCAAAAACAAAAAAAAAAGAAAAAAAATAATTACACTGGAGGTTACTTACCTTGTCAATCCTCCCATAAATATTTTAGAGTTGCAAAACCATAGAATTCTATCTAGAACCAATAATCTAATACAGAACTGTAAATTTTAGATATACAACAACAGATTTTTCTAATTTTGCAAAACTAATTTATCTCTAGGGGAAAAGCTGTCTGCCAAGTGTCTGCATAGAGAAAGTCTGTTTATTTATTTTTATAGCCAAGTCCCAGCTTGAAAGCAGGCTGTGAAGTTGGGGTTGCTTTGGGAGCCCCTTTTTCCTTGTTGGAAATCTCTCCTTTGAAAGGCACACATGGGTCTAGCTCATCTGCACAACCACAGAACACTTCCTTATGTGACTGGAGCACAGTCAAGTTTGTAGCACAAGATTTAGGATTTTAATGAAGACAATGAAGTGAAGGCTTTACTTCCTGCCAGTTACTCTTCAGAACAACACGAGGAAAGCTGCCTGGCTGTCAGCACTGTATTACCTGATTGAAACAACTCTATTAGCTGCCTCAGATCAGCACCTGTTCCCAGTAAAAAAAAATTTCCCCTTTGTAGGTTGATAACAATTGCTATTGGTAGAACTGCAATCATAGATCAGGAAGAGACCAAGATGCAAAAAAGATTACTGGCAGTCTAGCCCAACACTGCAAAAGTTGGTTCTTCTACTCTGCTTTAGGATACCAGGTAAAATATCCCTGGAAGTTTCCTATGTCATCTTGCAGATGCATTCAAGGACTTCTGCCATTTCCAGCTGTAGACATGCCAGCTGATGCTTCTAAATGAAGTTTTCAGCTTCCTCTTCCTTAATCCAAATTTTTACAAATTCTTTAGTTTGATGTGAGCATTTCTAATGCTTGTTCTCAACTTCATTTCTCACTGCCAAAACATACCTTGAAACCAAAGCCTCTTTTCCCTTAGAATATTCAGCTGCTCAACCATAACTTGATAAATCAAAGAGTTAAGATTCTCTTTGGAAGTCACTCTATATCCTACACTTCTAAAAACCTTTCTGAATTCTTGATTTTAATGACAATTAAATCAACAGCCCTGCCAATTCTCAAAGAATTCAAGACAGGACATCTGTCGTGGTTTAAGCCACTACTAAAGGGCTGCTGGCCATAGAAGGTACCACATTTTCTTAAACAAGAAGAGCCAGCACATTACTGTAAGTACTTATAAATTAAACATTTAAACTTATGACTTCAATTACTTCTTGTTTTATCATGAGGACATAAATAGCACTGTTAGTGAGGTTTTGCCTTGTGAATAGGTTTCTTTCCAAGAACAGAGACCTAAATTTTGATATTTTTTTCACCAAGAGATTACTAGATTACTATTGCCAGGTTTAACTATAGGCAGCATTTTTCTCCCATTTCAATCAACAGATGAAGGCAGCTTTCCAGCATCTAAATATTGTAGTAACTGTGTTTAACCACCTATTTCTATCTTCTCATGAGACAGAAAGAACTTGTATCGATGCTACTGATAATCACTATTTAGAAAGTGAAACTATCAGATACTGTCTATCATTATGAGAAATTAAGATCCAAAGTCATTAGCATGAGTGAAACCTGATAAAAATGCTAAGCATATTCATGCACTGTAACTCACCTCAGTATTTCCCCCGTCCAGTTCTGAGAAAAATATTTTTGATAATATACTGGATACAGTACTGAAGGAAAGAGAACAATTAATTCTGATGCTCATAAAATATTTTTGTTACCTAAATACAAGAATAGGGCATCTGTTACCTCAGTCGTCTTATACTCCTTGGCTCAGCTGCCATCTAGAAAGATGCAAAATGGAATCCCATCCCAAGAAGTGTCACCTCTACCAAGACAAAGAGAGAAAAGCTGAAGTAGTTCAACTTGAATTTTATTCCAACAGTTGTCTCCCTTCCTTCAAATGGGCCTTTCTGCATTTCAATTTTTCAGGAAATTTGGGAACCCAGGGTCAAAAGAATAGGCCAGCCAAAAATAACCTTCATGTTGTATTAATCTGTTCCATGTCCTTCGTAGGCACAAAACTGACAGAAGTAGTCAACAGCCAGCCACGAAACCAGTAAGAGTGCTCTCCCACATGAAACACAGTCTAGATAATACCAATTCTCTTGACCTACGACCCAAAGAGAGGTAGTTTTGGAGAAGACAGCTGGAGAAGGCTGCTCTGATAGCTGCAGGAAAATATCACCAATATGCCATATGACCTATGTACTTCTCAGTACAGCAATGAAAACTTATTTATGCCAGCAACTGACTTTTCCATTACTTTACCCTTACTCCCTGACACAAAGAGATGAAAATGTGGTAGGGTTAAGCCATTCCAGCCATGCTTTCATCCTGCCTACCTCAGTTGACTCCCTTATTGATATTCATGTATGAGCCAGTATGCACTTAACTCACACTGAATTTGCTGTTGTTCACCTAGGAAGATATTTAGTGAGAGAAGCCACCATAAACACTCCTGCAGGGACAGAGCAGCTGACTGAGTCCCCCCACCCTGTCACACATCTGGAAATGAGTCAAAACATTCATGTAAGGGTAAGAAAAGAGATGTAAAGCCTGGCATTTTTCTAAAAAGCTCTGTAGTGGGGCTGCCTTCTTGAGTCATTAGATGCTGTGAAGGTTCAAAAGAAAACCTTTGACTGCCTCAGGAGACAGCATCTCTGTTGCTGCCAGTGCCCAACAGATCCCACTCTGCCCCTGAGCCAAAGCATCCATTTGTAACAGAACTTGCTGTTTACAGGCGGAAAGAAAACCGTAATATCAGAAGCGCTCCAGGGGCTGACAGAGGATAACTGCCAAACACAAAAGTTCTGCTCTCAGCAGATAGAATATGTCTAGCAATCAATTTGTTTAGCATTCAACTTTCTCTCAATGTACAACCACTTTTCTTGTCAGGTATCTGCACAGATACTGTATGATTCATTACATGCAAGGGAAGAATGTAGCAAGGATGTAAAAAAATTAGAAACAAAAACCCTACAGAATTGGATAAAAACATACACAATATTTTTCTGATGGCCTTGCTTGTTATGAGTCATTCACAGATGTGGAGTTACAGGAGAGAAGCCAAGATTAAGTCAAAGACAAAGCTTTGTACAGGAAACCAGTTTAAGTCTGTTGCAATGCAGGTTACATACTGAGCTACAAGGAAAAGATAAAAAATAGGCCTTTTCAAACAGTAATGAGATACTTTGCGTTTCTGGAACCATTATGAACAAGGTTCTGCAAATACATACAGACAAAAACTTCATTTGGAATTCAGAGGTCTCTTCCTTTTCTGAAAACCAACCAACACCACACACTCCAGCTTCCTGGATGCAATTGGAATATTTGGAGAACAAAACACAAACAGCTCCCTTTTTGTGTCCAAAAAAGAATACTTTCTTTTCATTTCTGTCTATTGGAATAAATTAAAAAAAAAAAAAAAAAACACACCAAAAAAACAGCCCCAGAGCTTTTTTAAAAGGGGACATGTTATAAATCCTTTTCTAGGCATCTGAGCTCCTGTTTCTGCACATCTACACACCTGGTAACACCTCATATCAAAACAAGCGCACTCACAAATCCACACATCCAGGCTACTTAGCGTATTTTTTTCCCCTTAATCTGAGCATTCTGAATGTCTGTCTTTTTCTATTTTGTGTTAATCAGTTTGAAAAACTGACAGATCACCTCAGATGTAAATCCTTCTCAGATACCATTCACAGAGCCTTTTCATGCTTCACATCTCCCGTCTCTTCACAAAGTACTCAGGTAAGTGTTCAATACCTACTGTACTACATGTAATTGTTATGAAAACAGGCTCTATTATTTATAAAATATATATATATAACAAACCTATAAAAAGAAGCTATTTTTTGCAGAAGCATAAAATGCCTTTACCAATATTTCAAGTATTAATCAAATCCCATTCAGTCTTATTTTTAATATATTCTAATTCCAGGTACATGATTATAGAGAAACTGAAGGAGATAGCTGTTAAATTTCAAGAAACTGATTTCCAGTTCAGGGTAAAATTGCAAGTAATTCTTCTAGATTAAATTTATAACATGTTTCACTACTCACGCTACTTCTGAAGCAGTGACCAACTGTTGCTTTGAGCATTTGGTAGAACTAGTTCAGAACCTTTTTATATCTTTTACTCCTGAACAAAAAAAAACAGTAGTCCAAGTTTACATGCAGGAAAATGTAAACCCACTGAAGGTAATTCATGAAAAGTATAACCGGACTCTAAGTTAGTCTAAAGTAGCAAAGGACAAAAAGTTTAAAAAAGAAAGCATAACAAACAAACAGATTTAAATACATACATGCATAAGCACTGGGGCAAGGCATTAAAGTATTCAGTTAATTGAAATAATGGAAAAAAAAATAAAGATCACATTGTAACCTGCCACCCAGCTTACAGCAATGCATTGTCTGCTTCTATTCACACTTCACAGCTTAAAAGACAGAAAAATACTGTCCCAGTTTAGCTTATTCTTAGATATCACATTAATCTAGATAACATTTGACTAAAACAAGTTCACCTGTTCCACTCAGGAATAAATACAATTAGTTCCATGCACTGCAAAATATAGAGCAAACATCATTGATGTGGAAGTTGAATACTAGTTGTGTAAAGAAGAGGGAGTGGGATGGAGGTCTCTAAAGGGGTGGAAGTAGAGGAAATGAGAAACTTACCCATACATCAAGTTCAGAGCTATGTATCACAAGATGTGCACTACTTTGTCACCCATTTTCCCATACATTTGCTAGGAATTCAAATTACGTATCAGCACAAAAATACAGCAATATAAGTTCCTTCGCCAAACTAAAATTTACTCACAAACCAAGATCTTTCTGCTTTTAAGAAACTAAGGAAATGAAGTAATTGTTTAGGTAAGAAGATCAAAGCACAACAGATGTCTAGACCCTGTGTAAAGGTGAAAAACTTATTTTCACAGCTGGTTTTACACCCACATTTTCAAAATCTACATATTTTTCTTATGATCAGTTCACATATTAAGAGACAACTTATATACAGCTGCCAAAGCATTAAATGATTCCGCTTATGCATATACATATAAATAAAAACATACAAGCATACACAGAGGGTGAACAATGTCATATTGTATAATTAGGATTTCTAGATAGAGTCTATACTGGGATAGAAGCCTGCACTGGTTTACATTGCAGTGGTAGAATTTAGCTAGGATCCATAACAGCTGTTAAGCATAATTTATTATTAGGTATAATAATTAATAACATATTAAGCATAATTTATAATTCATTAGCTTTACTTTAGCATTGTGGATTGTTTAGCTTAAGACAAGCAGAAGCATTCTGATTTTAGAGGGTTAGACAAACAATTACATTAGTTCTCGCTCTTCATTTAAATTACTCCATTTGGGAAATTCTACTTGTTTCTTCAATGAGGCAGTGCTGCAGATAAACAGTACTGGACTGAGACACAGTAGGCACATATAACCAGAAAAAAATTGCTCTAAATTGCCATCAGAAGAAAACCTTCACCTGGACACAAAGACGCAGCTCCACACTGCTGGTAGAGTATCCTTCTTTACTGCCAACGTTTTCCAAAGTAAGTTTTCTATAAAATGTTTTTAAAGTGGTTTGCAGAGAGTACTATTTCAGAAAACCTGAGTATTATCACTACACTGACTGTAAGGGTGGCATATAAAATCAGAATTTCGAGTTATGCAAGCAAGCAGCAAAGTAACATACTCATCATCTTTTTGTTGAGAACTGCTCAGTTTAATGCTAGGTGCATATCTACAAGCTTCTCCAGACTGCCTTGGAACCAAGTACCTACCAAGAATACATGATAGTTCCAGAAATATGAAGTTGAGCTCATGCTGTGTATTACAGACAGTCAAAGCAAAAAGCCTGTAAGTTAGTCACCCAAAAGTTAAAATACAAAACAAATCTTATTTGGCAGAACATACAATGATGTATATTCAAATAGCTTAATAGTATTGAGACTTGTCTCACAGAAAGATCCCAAAGCTCTTTTTGAAGCTAATTACAGACATGCTGGAATCATGTATCACCCAGACTACATATAAATGGCAGAAAGCTGATGAGAAGTTTTAAATTCATTATTCTCCTTAAATCACAGATCTTGGCTGTCAGCCATTTTAACATAAGGACTGCTCACAAATTTCAGCTGATCTCAAGACAACAAAGATTAGTCAAGGATGCAAAACTTGAAGTACTTGAGCAAATAAAAATATATGAACATGCTACAGGAATAAAAAATATCACCAGCTTTGTAGCTCAGCCATGAAACCTCCCCATGTATTTTTGGGCCACACTTTCATACAGACAAATGCACTCAAATCAAGTTTTCTTGTTTTACAAATAATTTATTGTGGCTACATGGGAGATGCATAGAAATACAAAGCTCATCTGAACCCTCTGAAGAGATGGGTCTTTAGAAAACCAAATTTACTAACCATTAGACTCCTTGTGATTTCTACCTTCTAAGTGAAGGCAAGATCCTGTCATAGGATAGCTGAAATATTCCCAAGATTGCAAAGTCCTGGCAACACCTTTGAACTGCCACACTTGCAAGATGTGGAAAAATATATTAATAACAATGAAAAAAATCTTCATTTGCACTTTTCAGTAATTAGGAAGCAATTCTGCGGAGGACTGAAGTCTCTAATGAGGTCTGAGGAATTGAAGTGAATATTGCAAAACTGCCATAGGCATCAGACTAACTCTAAATAAACATGACTTATAAGTATGAGTAACAAGATGCGAAAGCCAGGATTTGTGGACTGGCGAACCTTTTATTTGACCTTTATTAAACAAAGTGAGGCTTTTAACAGTCAGGAAGCAGAGCATTGTTTTGAAATTATGTTGCCTACACAAACAGGCCCAAAATATGTAACTCAAACCATAAGACTCCTGTTTGCACACAACCAAACCATTACTTACAGTGCATGAGCTCAAAAACTAGTATCCAGCCCCCTGCTAGCTAATTTGTATTTTTATGGACATAAAGCTATTTCTAAAACTGTTGTTTACAAGAATTAAATATAAGCCTGAGAAATTCTACAAAACTCCATTTACACAACCTTGTGATACAGTGCAGGAAATTCTTAAGCTAAATTAATGACCACAAGTAAACAAGAAAGCATTGTTTTGTGGTTAGACAACTGTAATTCTAAGTTATGCAACTGATTTATCTAGTAACCTTGAGTGTTTCTGAAATTACAAGTTCCTTTCTTCCACTTTTAAGACTCAAGGAGGTCCTGCTTAGAAGAAATGATACAACACCAAAACCCCTTAAGTTTATGCAAAATAAACTGAAAAGAAACTTGTAACCTTAAAGGATATAAAATGTCAAGTGTGGGGAAGTGAAAAATTAAAACAAAGAATGTGTGACTTCTGCCAAAATCTAGAAAAACAAGTGATAGAGTAAGGAACTAATATTTGGCCTACTTCTGCCGCCAGTTCCTGTGTGGGAGACTTAGCTCAAAAAAAATTAGTGTATTTTTGAAAACAAAACCAGAATTAAGTAGCAAGATGTTAGTGCAGCTCACTTAATGCAATGTTGTTTTCAGGAATACATTCTTACCATTTCTGCTCAGTAGTATTCAACCCAGTTCCTTTCAGTACAACTTCAGATTTGTTTTTTCTTCTGTGTTATGTCAGTTATTAACTCCTTTTCAGTATTTAAAGTAATTAAATAACTTGCACATAGGGGAAAAGTTAATCAAAATGTAATCTACAGTACAAAGTTTGAATATATCATAATACACATTCAGAAGTGACACCTAAGGCGATTTAGTATTTCAAATTCCCATCTTTTAGTGTGTGCTGGTCAGCACAAGGCACATTTTGCAGGATAGTAAAACTTCACACCAAGCATTTAGCATATCCCAGCATGGCATTTACCAGCATATATTGCGCCCTTAAAGTCTATATTTACATCTACTTTTGTATGCATATTCAGTATTAAAGCAGAAAGGTTAGTGTCAAGTCCTTTTGTAAGTGCCTCTTTTCTCAAGTGGCATACCATCCTACTTCTCTAAAAAAATACTCAAATACAGTACAATTACGTGCAATACACCACATAACTGATAAGGCTTATAGCTCTTTCAAATTTGAGTAGATTTTAAGTAAGAGGGTGACAAATACAAAACCCCTAATTCTTTATCACTAAACACAGAATAACATTACCACCTATCAGTATAAAGCCCTGTGTACTAAACATTGCAAAACATCTGTCAATATGTTGTATTTGCAAAACATTCCAGTTTTAATAAGTATTGTCCATGAGTTTCATGCCTGCATTAAGCTTTTGCCAAAACACTTTCTTAGTGACATGGAAATACCACTAATCTGGAAAGAATGTCAGTGAACCCATAAGAAAATCAAGTTTACTTTAAAGCCTGATTTGTCCTATTACCTGCGATTTGTGTTCTTTGGAGTAGTCATAATTTAACTGAAATAATTAACGCACATACACACACACTTCCAGATCCAACTGTTGAACCTGAGCTGGCAAAGTACAAAAGCCTTATTTTTTATTTTTTTTTTAAGATATGTTTTATAATCAAGGAGCATAATGTCACTCTGAGGACTTGATAGCAAATAAAATACTTAACTAGTATTTCTTGCATAACAAATACTAATAAAGTATTATCCAAGAACATGTAAATATTAGACTGCTATTGCAGCAGATGTTAGACCATTAACTACAGGAAAGCATGCTTTTATTTAACAGGTGCGGAAGTTACTGATAAAGTCATTTTGAAATAGGTCAAGAAATAACTAATCTAAAACATCAACACCAAGTAAGCCTGGCAAAAGGAAACATAATCCAAAAAGCCTTTAAAAAAGTAGCACAGCAGTCAGCCATAATTAGGGAACGCCAAAAGACATTTGCTTCCTAACTAGGAATGATAAAGGTATGTAGTATGAGGAAAAGGACTCCTTTATTTATGGAGCCATGTTTGCTCTTGATAAATACCTAATTGCATTTGATTTGTACAATGTAAAACACAAGTGAGTATATACATAGAAATTATTTTCAATTCAATTATACAAATTACTTACTTTTAACTCACAATAATCCTATCTGTAGTTGATATGTGGGAAAACAAGAACACAGTATGAATGAGTAATTTCTAATTCAACAACACTTTTGTTTCAGACAGGCAAGGGTCTTTGCAAGGACCTTTCTAAGGAAATACAGTCCACTTGAGAGAAGGGAAAAGTAACTCAAAGTCAGCATTCCCAGACATCATACATGATTTGTCAATACTAAGTTGTAATGCATACAGGGAAGTATCACAATCAGAAAAATCTGAAGTTTTTAAGGTCCTCCATTACTTCCTCCAGGCTTCTTGGAGCACTCACAAAAGAAGTCTCACACCTTTGACATGAAAAGGAGCATGGCCAGCTCCAGGTCAAGGGAGGCGATTCTCCTCCTCTTATGAGACCCCACCTGGAGTACTGCAACCACCTCTAGGGCCCCCAACACAAGAAGGACAGGGACCTGTTGCAGCAAGTGCAGAGGAGGGCCACAGAGATGTTCAGAGGGCTGGAGCACCTCCTCTGTGAGGACAAAGTTGTGCCTTTTCAGCCTGGAGAGAAGGCTCGAGAAAGACCTTAGAGCAGCCTTCTAGTACCTTAAGGGGGCCTAAAGTAATCTGGAGAGGGACTTTCTACAAGGGCATGTAGTGATAAGACAAGGTATAATGGCTTTAAAATGAAAGAGGGTAGATTTAGACTACATATAAGAAAGAAATCCTTTACTATGAGGACAGTGAAACAATAGAACAGGTTGCTCAGAGAAGATATGGCTGTGCCATTCCTGAAAGCATTCAAGGCCAGGTTGCACAGGGCTTTTAGCAACCTGGTCTAATGAGAGGTGTCCCTGCCTGTGGCAGGGTGGCTGGCACTAAGTGATCCCTTCCAACCAAACCATCCTATGTTTCTACATTGGGCGAGATTTATCCTTCTGTCAAGTTCTGCCATTTCACTTTACCCCCTAGTGTGTCCTCCTCTTATGATTAAAAAAAAAAAAAAAAAAACAAAAAACCCAAACAAAAAACCAAACCACACACAAAAAAAAATAGAAAGAAAAAAAAAACAACCAAAAAGAAAAACCCCTCAATTGACCACCCTCTTTAAATATGTGTTCTTCTCAATCCACTGAGCTCTTCACCTCTATTCCAGACTTCTTATTGGCACACAGCTACCCAAAGACAGAGAAAACTCAGAGGACAGAGAAACCCAGGTCTGTATTCCCAGAGGTTTCGAGAACTACACAAAGCTTAGAATAATGCTGAATAATGATACCAAGTCATGGGGAGGATGGGATGGGATGCACAAAAACAAAATAGGGTTGCACCACTACCTGAAGAAGGGAAATTTAAGGACAACTAACCTACAGTTTCATTGGGGTTTTGCCTTTTTTTTTTTTATTTAACGAAGACAGAAAGGAGAACATAGATCATGGAGCCCTCACATAAGAAAATGGCAGCTACTAAGGAACAGAAAGATTAAACAAACAATTGCAGTCTTTGCTCTTCACCAGCCAAACCAAGGATGCAGAAATCTCAGTGGTAAAAAAAAGAAAGTAAATTGTCCACAAAAGATTCCTAACATTCCTCTTCCATTACAATAATATAGACTTTAAGATGTTCCACAACATGAACTGCAGTTTCATGCAGTGCAAACCAGCTAGCTGGAAAAGTACATTCCTCATGCAGTTAAAATGGATTAGCTTTAAAACTAAGCAGAAAGAGAAAGTGAGGACTTGTTGGTCTAGTTCCTCCTCTGAATGTTCAAAAGTTTATGTTTCATGACTCTTTAAGCAGAGTAAACAGTATCTGAAGGCTGCAGAATGCTTAACTTGAAGAGGTTTATTAAAAAGACTGTAGGTTATACTAGTAGAACTTTCTTGCAAATGTACCACAGTAGAAACTTCACTTCCAGAAATGAGGTATTTGCATAGAACTAGGTCTTGAAAACTTGAAGAGCCCCTGTTCATTAATCTTACATCAAAAGCATCGATAAAGGATAATTGAGATGTGACTGCAGAGAACTGTAGCAGCAGAGCACTCTAGCAGCAGAGCAGATGCTCAGCTCTGCTATCACATCACAAAGAAAATGAGCATTTTAAATTCAGAAAAATTACCCCTAAAGTGGAAGAGTGCCCACTTAGAGTAAAAAGCACACAACTACATTATGCCTGCTCCAGAAAAACGGCACACACAGCCCTGTCCACACATGATAACTATCAAGCAGAACCTTCTACTATTGACTTCTTTAACTGGGTCTTCCTGGTGTTGCAATTAATTCATAGGAATTATCCCAGTTTCACAGTTAAACTCCATGCCCACAAACGTAGTGAAATGCAAACCCAATATTCAGAACACAGTCTCCTAATACTGAAATTCAGGTATTCTAACAAAAAAATTAGAAACAATATGCACATTTCCTTGACCACATACTAAACTCAACACCATCAATGCTACTTATTCTTGAGATCACAATATTTCAGAAGTGTAGCCATCAACTGCATGCAACAGCACAAGTACAACACATTAGACAGCTCCAATCTTCATACAATTCCATTACCTGAGAAAAATAATTTTCTAGAACCTATTCTTCAGATAAACATGACAGTACTGTGTTTTCTACAGTGTGAACAATTACTTCATCGCTTAATTTGCACTTTTACACTTCTTTATTCATGCTGTTTTTTCCAGTACTACTCCAACTATTTCAGCTGTCCCTTTAAACCAGTTTGCTTTCTTTTTTGCACATTACTAAAAACAATGAGGCAGTACATATAATTAGGAGTAATTAAGTTGTATGGGGACTAGTAGATTGCTCTGTAAGGACAAGCCAAGCTTACAAATTATTATTTTTCCATAGACAGAGCAAAGCTCCCGAAGCTGTCCTGACATAGAAGAAACAACACTGCAAGAACCATAATAAACACAGGTCAAAGAAGCTCACGAAATTCTGAATGTCCATGTTTAATAATAACAATAAGACAGAATTAATACAGGTGAACCTTTGGATGGCCTACTTCATTTCTAGAGTTCATAAGTAATTATTAAGACTGCCAAAAAGACACTATTTCCTGTTTGCATTTTTTTTCCTTTTATTTTGATTTTGGTTGAATTCAGGGTTCCTGTTACGGCTCAGCTGACTTTAACGATAAAATACTTTTCAGTTCTGAAAGTTGCTACCCTGAAATCATGAGACAACTTGGCTACTGTGAACTCACAACCTTGAGAAAGTCAAATTGCAGAAATAGTTATAAAACTTCTCTAACTTGCTGAAAGATAATCATCAAATTTAAGGTGTCAGAAGAAACATTTTGTTTTAGAAAACAAATTGGCTTCTATTGCCTAAGCTGTCACAGTGAAACCTTTACCAGCTCTAACTGTGTCTGTATGAGCCCACTTGGTCAGATTAGAGAGATTTCTCCAGAAAGTAAAACTATTCTTACATTGCTGGAGAAATAGCATCAGGGAGCTAGCTCAAGCACCAATCCTTAATTGGGCATGGATGCTCAGTCAGCTGCCAATCTCTACTTTGCAGTAATTGACTAGCTCCTGACAGAAAATCACAAACCAGCCTGCATTTGAGCAAGAGAAGCCAGTCACATCCTGGTTTGGACCTGTGGTCCTTGTAGAGCAGTAACTGGCTTCCTTTTACTTTTCCAGTAAATGGCTTCTTTTGCCATTACCAAAATAAAGTACAAGACTTATTAGAGCACATTAAACAACTGAATTAAAAATTTATGTAACTTGGTTAAAAAGGTGTCTTCCTCCTAAAACAGCCTCTTCACTTCTTCTGTCCTCAAAAACATTGGAATACTATTCCTTTAAATTCAGTAAAGTTAACTCAAGGACTAGTTAAGAGATAAACTGCCTCTGCAGTTTATCTTTTATCTGCTATTTCTGAACCTGAACAAGAGATAGAGCCCAAGAGCAGTTTGAGAAGACTACATCACTTGGCAATTACAAGAGATCACAATGAAAGATTTCTCTATTCTATAATCAGAAGAGAGCATAATATTTTAACTTTTGCTTATGCTGAACTCCTTTGCAGGATATAAAATTACTGATACATTGTTAAGAATAATCTTATTCCTTCAATTATTACAAGGATATAAGAAAGGATAGGTTGCAACATCATGCTAAATACTAAGGACTTTAAACTGTTTCAGAATAAGAAGCTCTAAGTTTACCACTGCCATCACACTAGCAGGTAAAATTGATCTACCTCAAAAATACATATATTGTCTAAATTATTTTCAATAATTTATGAGATATTAAGATCAGTAAACAGCATAATACTGATACCTTACAACTGAATACTTAGCTGTACTCGAAGCTATAATCTTAAAATCTCTACCATTATCTAGAAGTTTCCAAATATTTTATGATTGTTGCTTTTCTCTTTAGAGTAGAATGGCACAAATCCATGACAACAGATGCACATCTAGCAGCTCTACATAATGGGCCTCCAGTTTAAGTCTTTAACATGGAAGTCAACAGGCACTGAGACATCCAAATCTGCTTTGCTGCTGCAAATAGAAAATGCATTAATCTCAACTGCCTTGCCACTGCCTCCATTCCAGTAAAGCAGATCTGATCAACTGGAGTAACTCTTATGACATACACACTAGATTCCCCTACTCAACACACAACATGGGAAGAAGGCAAGCCTGGTAGCTAAGTAGGAAAGTCTACACTAAAATGAGTTCACCAAAGCTTTACTCCCTTTGAAATAGCAGGTTAGGAGAAGAGGGAAGAAAGTTTAATGCTTACTCGACCCCTGTGGGTTCCCAGATTTTCAAGCCTGCCCTTTGTCTACTCTCGCTCATATTAGGCAGCAACAGCCTCAAGTCTGTGTACCAGCTGCAAAAATGCCACATGTGCTCCAACTGATCTGTATTCATCACACAGCTAAAAGGAGGCAGAACAGAGCTGGTGAGTGGTTTCTCCTCCTCTTCTCTCATAAAACAGTATGAACAGAAAGAGAGCAGAAGAGCAGCTGAACAGAAGTGCCGAGAGTACCTCCTCTCAGAACAGCATGTCTGGCCACTGTGCAACATATGGGGGAGATCTTCCCTGTGCATATCCAAAGCTACTGAACTTTTATAATCCTTAGTCACATCTCCATTTGCCTCTTGGGTCCCAAGATTTCCCACTTTAAAAGTATTTCTTATCCGTTTGAAAAACCTGACCTTCACGTTCTTCTACTAGAACTCTGGTCTGGTAACCTGCACAGGCAGCGATGTAAATCTTTCCTTTAACTCAACCACTTGCTTCTCTCACGCGTTACTCAGTCCAGTAGTAGACCCAAGCCATTACTCCACTTAAATGATGACAATGCCTTTAACTTGGGCAATGCAGAAAACAAAGTAGCAGGGAAGAGACACACCAAAAGCATCCTAAGCCAGCAGGGAGCTGCAGCACAAAGCTGACAGAAAGTAACCTTTTAACACATATTTAAACCAGCTTCAAACCTTACTGGCTATTCAAGCCACAGTGGAAGGCAGTGCCAACACAAGCTCTGCAGTGATACAGGAGACCCACTCAATTAAAAGATTCTTGTAAATATGCATTTGATATCCCATATGGGAAAAAAAAAAGGTATATTTGATATTTTACATTATACTACTCAGATCTACATATAAGTACTGAAAATATACTTCCAACTAGATATATACCAAGTAAAAGCAAAACAAAAAAAAAGCCCCAAACAAATAAAAAAAAAAAACCACAAAAGTCAGACAATTGATCTGTAATCTAAGTTTGCATCTTTCAAGTGGTAAGTCACCTAAAGTTATACTTGACATCCAGCAGAACACTCTTCACAGATTCAGTTCTCCCAAACATTTACAAGAACACAGAATACAAAGTTCTGTAAATCTTTAAATATGACACCCCCTCCCCCAAAAAAAGAAAAAAACCAACAAAAACAACAAACTTTACAATAACCCAACCCTATTGTTTTCATGGCTTAAACAATTCTCATGTTTCAAACACTGGAATGGCTTTTTTTATTTCTGCCAAATCTCTGATGTCACTGCCAACCTAAAGATGTCACTGAAGACCACTTAAAGTAAAAAACCTGGCTGCTGCTAAGCAACCCAGAAAACATCCTTACATGTTCAATTGTTTAGCGCATTAAAGAATTTCACACATATTGACAATCTATGTATTCTGGACTCTCATGACAGTAATGTCTTCCACACAGAGAGAGGAAAGAAAACTCTGCAAGATACTTTTGCATTTCAGAAAGGAATTGCTTATAAAGGACTAAAGTTTTGATCAAATTTATTCACTGTTTCTGCACATGGAGTAGATTAGAAACAGATTCCCTCTTATCCTCTATTTTACACACACTCCAGAAGTAAAATTACTAAGGAAAAACAGCACTTAGGTGTGTTTTATTAAAAAAAAAAAGTACCAAGATTCTTTTCCACTATATAAATCAGTATTTAAAAAAAAAAAGTCTTCCATATCCAGACTCTTTAAATCAGTGCTATTTTAACTGCTCTAACTGCATATAAACAAAGGCCATTTAATGTAATTTAATATTTCACCATTCTATAGCACTTCTCACCCATGGATGCACTTACAAATTCGGAAAGAGCAAGACCAAGTCTTATAAGCTCTGAAGTAGATCATGATTAAACAAAGTATTTCCATATGACAGTAAGGACTACATGCATATGTATCCTTCATTTGAGTTACGTATAAATATCCATTGTTTAAGCGTATGTGTTATGGAGAAAGATCATTTTTAACACAGATGGGTTTTTATCAGCAATTAACCTTTCACTCATCATGGCTTTTAGTAGTGCAGTGTAATATTCTGCACAGGAGCTACCTTACATCATAGCTTCTGGTTTAATTATACTTCAAAAACCAAATCACAGATTATATTTCCTTGAGCAGTTCAATTATCTTACCATAAAGGTCATGAGGAAAATCTTCACAAGACTTCAATCTGCTCAAGTTTTCTTTAACATAGAAATGCTTCACCACATCACTTAATTGACCTAATATTTATTTTGGAATCACAGATTTGACTTCTTTTTTTTCCCCTCAAGATGCTTAGTCTTAAATTACAAATCACATACACTCAACTGCCATTAATTTACTGCAAGCATAGTCTGAACAGAACAGAGCCAATAAAAACAGATAAAAATCAAAGCCCTCCATTCACACAAAGTAACTGGCAATAAGCAAAAAAGCAAATTTAAAGGTTAGTTTAAACTGCTAATTCAGGGTGGCAACATAGATTCCTAAAACCAGCCTTTGCTTAAATGGAAAAAATTATCCTCACTTGTGATTAGAACCAAGAAATATTTTATAAACAGAAAAGGAAATTGTGAAAATATCTTTAAAACTTTTGAATATGTAGTAACCTCACCATGAAACTTTGGAATATCAATGCAATTTAAAATTTTAAAACTTTATGTAGCAAGAGACTAATAGCATACAGGTAGATCATAAAACAGACTGATTGCGTACGTACCTATTAAGAAAAAAACCCGCATACTATCGTATGTTCAAAAGGACTGAATGCAACTTTCTCTTAAGATAAACCACTAGTGTCACCAATTTCTGCCTCCAATTACCCATAAACATTGTTTCTATCAGGCCAGATTTACTTGGCTTATCGCATATTTTCAAATGTGTTATTCTATAAACCATTTAGCTGAACTTCATTATAAAAATGTTGCAAATTTTCCTCACAAGTAAACATAATTTCTTTCCAAGAATGAATTTTAATCAGATGAAGCCATGATCTGACCTGTTTTACAAGCAGCAGAATAGTACTTTTGTTCTGTTCTTCTTGTTATCTTATTGCTAGTATGGGCAATGAATCAAGCTTTTACAGATACTTTGTACCAAGTAATCAGGAAATAAATACAGCCTGATCCTGATCTTTTTTTTTATATATACTCGTACTCAAATTATATACCTATTTCATTTGAATGGTCTGGATTGACATTTCATTTTTTTCTTTCCTTGGCATTCATCTTTTATTTATATTTTTTGCTTTTAAAAACTCTAATATTATAGCATCTAGAGCAGAAACATCCTGTGGCACTGCAACTCTTACAAATAAACATTATCTTTGCCAGTTAAAGAGTTTCAGAAAAGGACTGAAAGACCTAAAAAAATAACCATCCCATAGCTTCTTAAGTAAAATGTTGAGCAGGCCCATACTAAAATAAATAAATAAATCAGAAAAACTTTGCTGTGGGACAGGGGCAAAATATATCCATAAAAGCCACAGGACTTACAAAGAAATTATTCAGCATCTACATACTACAAGCCTCGCAATAACCATACAAGCATAAAGATTGCTGCTTATTTTAAATCAAAAATGATTCTTAGAGACTTGATGCATATCACATAGTTTTAGCAGAAAATGTAACCAAGATTTTGCCAAGCCTCCCAGGCCTGGCCCGCACAGAGGATTAGCAAATGGAAAATGGGTGGCTCATGCTTCGCTTGCATTTACACATGTTCCCAACAAGCAAAAAGCCAAAAGATAAAATGGGAAGTCACTATTTATTTTAATTAATATTTGACAGCAAGCTTCTCTAGACAAGTTTAGCAACTCTTCTACATAAGGAACTCTTATACACCATATGAGTACTGCAGCTGGATAAGAACAGGGAATTTGAGGCCACATTGTGGATGGCACCATGCTGATCAGCTTCCTACCTCTAGAAAAAGGCTCAAGAGACAAGACTGGGTGAAGAAAAACAATTTAATTGAAGTCTTAAGGCAGATCAATGGAGGATAATGCTCCTAGTCCAGCAACATTTCTATGAGGCTGCATTTGTACCTCTCTAGAGACAGGGCAACAGCTAAAGCATTTAACTAGATACACATATCACTTATCAGGTGCTAGCTATGTCTTCAAAATATCTTCAGCTGACCACAGATTTTTTTGTGCCCTGTCAAGTCACCTCCTCAAGTCACCACAGTGTGCCCCAACAGTTCTCAGTCTCTAATATAATGAGTAAAAACCTGAACTTTAAAGATCTAGGGGACATCAACCTAGGCAATTGTAAAAAAAAAACAAAAAAAAACCCTAAGCATTAAAAATAGCAGCTTTATTCCACAACATTTATAAAACATCTCAAGATGCTAAACTCAAAAGAGACAGCTGCTGGCAGTTGGCCATTTGGGAGGTAGTCAGAATAACTGGAGATCTCATGCCTTTTAAAAGCAACGCCTATTATTGCCTGTCTTTCTCACGAAAAGTGATAGATTTACAAGCATTTTTTAAGAGCCCATCGCCCTTGAAAGAAAAGAAACCTAGGGAACAAGCTATCTCCTGTTTGTTCTCATTCACATGTGCACAGAAGAAACTACTAGGAAGGGGACCTTGAGCAACAAGTTATTCTGTGGTTTACACAGCAAAAAACAAGTAATAGAGATATCAGGACTGTGCTCCAATCTAAGCTGCACTAGGAAGTCCTGTTTTCTCAACTTCATAATACTCCATCAAGTAAGAATGTAAAGCTCATCACAACATAATGTAAGCCATGGCACTGAGTCCATCAACTACAGCACCTGCATCAGCAAGGCCACTGCAACCTACAGCCAGCTCCCACCACTTGGCCACTGACTCTCCTGATTTATCCAGCTGTTTATCCAGCTCCTGTAATGCCTCAGTTTAAGCTCAAGCAGCTGGGCAGCACACAAACTAACTAGAGATAAATTATAATCTTGTCTGATGAACATTTTAAAAGCTGTTTGAAGGTAGCAAAGCAGCAGTGCTTAATGCATTGGCACAGAAGATTCCAGCTTCATCTGCTTATGTACCCTGATGCACATAAGCAAAATTAATAAGGTCTTCCCTGTGCCTTCTCAAGATTACAACTAAACAGTCCTAGATGTCTCAGCTTCTCCTATGTCAGATGCTCCAGCCCCTCAATAGCTTTTTGGTCACTGCTGGACTTGTTCCAGTATGCCCATGTCTCTCTTGTACTGGGGAACCCAGGCCTGAACACAGCACTCCCAATGTGTTACACCAGGGCTGAGTATCACACAAGGATCACCACCCTCAATCTGCTGGCAACACTTTCTCATGCAGCCTAGAATGCTGTCGGGCTTCTTTGTCACAACACCACACTGCAGGCTTGCTCATGACCATTGTTCATCAGGACCCCCAGGTCCTTTTCTGAGATGCTGCTCTCCAGCCTGTCAGGCTCAAACCTGTGATGGTATCTACAGTAATGCCTTCCCTTGTGCAGAACTTTATGTTTCCCTTGTTGAACTTAATGACTTCCCAGTTGGCCTGGTTTTCCAATCTATCAAAGTTCCTCTGAATGATGCCCTCCATCTTCATATCCCTGACCAGATTTTCCTTGTTTGCAAGTACAGCAGACAACCTCCTGCTGTCATCTTCTTGATCACCTATACTTGAAACTCATCATGAATGCACCTCAGAAGCCTCATACACTGCTTGTGCTCTGCTGCACTGCTCTTCCAGCAGAGAGCAGGGTGGATAAAGTCCTCCATGGGGACTGAGGTTGTGAACATGAGGTTTCTTCCAGTTGGGTGAAGGCCTCATCTGCTGTTTCTTCCTAATCTGATGGTCTGTAGCAGACACCCATATCACCCAGATATGTCTACCCAGTAATTCTGACTCATACCATCTCAACTGGCTCATTGTCTGCCTCAAGGCAGAGCCCATGCAACCCACTGCTCTCTCACATTAAAGGGCAACACACCCTCCTCAGTATCCCAGCCTATTCATGATAAAGAGCCAGTATCCAGCCACTGAAGGACTCAAGTCCCAAGAGCTATCCCTTCACAACTTTCCAGCCTCAGTGAGATCATAACCCTGCAACTACATGCAGATCTCCAGTTCCACCTGCCCGATATCCACCTGCATTAGGCGCTTCACGGAGGTATCCACTCCTGTGGATTTCCAAGAAAGAGGTATGAGAGCCTCTCATGTAACTGCCCTGCAGACACATGCTTATTATGTGCCTTCCAGATTTCTATGCCTTGGTTTCCATTACACTAGAGCCACACAGCCAGGACAATGACTAGGACAGATCAATGCTGCTATCTGCTCATCAACCCCTCTGTGAAATTTGGCTTGCAGCAGAAAAATTAAACAGTTATGCTACTAGGCAAGTGACTTACCGATTCAGACACCTAGCATTATGTCTATTCTCTTTCTTAACAACCCCCCACCTACCACACCCATCTTTTCCTGGAGAGGGACTCATCATCAAAGACTGCTTTGAAAGGACAAGGGTTAATGGGCTCAAACATAAACAAGGAATATTTGGTTGGATATAAGGAAGAAATTCTTTATTGCGAGGGTGTGTGAGGCACTGGAACAGGTTACCCAAGGAAGTTATGAATGCTTCGTCCCTGGCAATGTTCAACGCCAGGTTAGACAAGGCCTTGAGCTAGAGAGATAACAGAAAGGATACAGCCCCATGCTTTCTGAGGATTAGTTATTCCAATAGCTCCATATGTATAGTGACCTGGCAGGTTTGCCATCACTCATGAGTGTTCTCTCACAACAATGAGCCTTTAAGAGGAAATAATTATCTTTTTTTCTTTTTAAATCATGTATTCCTGTTCCAGTAAAGAGGATATCACTGTGGACATCTTTTACATAAATCAGCTATAAAAGTCACCGAAACATGAAGAGTTACATTGCCCAGTGCAATACAGTCATACTGATTACTGACCTGAACAACAGACAAGAAAACCTAGTCATAAACAGAAACAGATACTGAACAAAAGTTCCAGACATGTGCAAGGAAAATTTTTAGTTGCTTAAGTCAAAATTAGTTTAAAAATTACCACTGATTAAAAGGTAGCATGTTAAAGAAGAAATCCTTAAACTGAGTTTTCATTCCTTCAGCCACAAAAAGTACATAAAACTAACAAGCTATCTGAAGTTCAACTCATATGTAGCCATATTAGTTTTTCTGCTGTAAGTTCACAAAAGTTACCACTGAGGCCTCACTGTAAGGGATATCACAAAAAAAAAAGTTGGAAAAATGCTATTAGTTCTTCAACACAGAGGTCTGAAATTAAAAAAAAAAAATAGCATGTTTCATTGTTTGACAGCCATAAAGCCAAGAGACTGAAATAAGTACTCAAAATAGGACATATTTTCCAATGGAGGTAAAGATTACAATATAACCAACAGGAATGTGCAAGCCAGCAATACTTCACTTAGCAGTTCATGCCAAACCATGATAGTCCGTTGTACTACTTAGAAACCATTGAAACTTGAGAAAGTGATATTATTACAATTGTTAACAATGGAACGCAAGAACATTTTTAAACTACAAGTCACACAAATTCATTTCATATATTTATTTTTGTAGAAATAGACTATTCAGCACTTTAGGGATTTGAAACTCTGACAAAGAACTTGAATGTTATTTTCTTTTTGCTACACACAAATTAAACACCAAATGTAAATGCTATTAGAAAGATTCCAGTTTCCCCACAACTATGTCCTTGTCCAGGTTATGCTGATAAACTGCAATGAACAAAAATAAAAACATAAAACCAAAAAACAACAACAGAAATCTCACAATTTAGTAGAAAAGAAAAATTTATTGTCTAGGAAAAGAAACCGTGCTCAGGGCCTAATAAACTATAGACTTTGAAAAGATATTTCAGTGACAAACTGGTCAAGAGACATACTTCACATCTTAAAGCTCCAACAGAGACACAGGAACTTTAAACAGGAGTAAAAAAAAAAAAAACAAAAAAAAACACACAAACAAACAAACATCAACAGCACACCAAGTATTTTTAACTTCATTTGCAAGAAAAGTACACTAATTACTTGAGGGATCACAGTATATTTAGTTTTATTATATGGATTCCTGCCACTTTCACATACCAAAAAAAAGAAAAAAGAAATCCAGGAGAGAAATACCAATTCCTGGTTAGGCATTTAAGCATAAAAATGTAAGATAAATTTATCACGGAGCCTGCTATCCCCACACCAAAACTAATACAGTCGGGACCACTCTACGTTACAATTGCCTGTTAAGCAGCTAACTCAAAAATCTATTAACTCATGTCTTCAGGGTCTAGCCTCTAATAAAACTATTGTTTATAGCAAAATTTCAGCAGAGGCCCAGGTTTCCTAGAATATCTCCACCTTCTTTAGTACATTCAAATACAAGAGTTCTTCTCCTCATCTACCCCAAATTTGCTTTTCACACTTATCAAGTTATTATCCTTTGTGGTTGAAACAAACTAGTAGAGAAGTCTAAGAAAAGATTTCAAAGTACACTTCCTCAGTTATGCATTAAGTGAAGAAAATATACTTGTTTAAATACAGCAAGTTACACCTGATGGATCAACAAACAAACTAAATTGGTTATCATCTAAACATCAGAACTAGATATTGCATAAGTACAGTCTTAGGACTGGGCAACAACCTCAAGGGTTAGCTTTGGGCAAAGGAATTAACAACTGATTTTCAGCAAATTTAGAGTAAATAAGTTTCACCTAGACTAAATTGCGCAAAAAGTTATCCAAGTATTTATGTTACTTCCCTTTAAGAAAAGTAAGACTTCTTTTGGTGAAAAATTACTAGTTGAGCATTTCTCTAACTTCCCATGACAGGCAAAGAGCACCAGAACTGCAGGAGCAGGACAGGGGAGCACTCACCCAGCACTGCAATAGCAGGAGGGACAGCTACATAAAGGTACCCAAACGAACTGCTTATACTGACTGTTCATACTAAATTTGAGTTACAGTACTTTTATCCTCGCTACGCAAAAATAATAAGTGATCCTTCATTACTTCTAGAAACCAAGTCTACATTCCATAGATAAAGATTTACATGAGTCTTATAATTCTAACCTCCTCCAGTCAACATAGGAAAGCACTTAATGAGTCAGTACTAAACCACCCCAGTACAGTGCTATTTTCCAAAAGCCCCACTCTCTATCAACATAACCTGCTTTGTAAGATGAGCTGAACAGCAGAGTGCTTGTGGTGCCAAGTACTCTTCAGAGTTTCCTGAGCATGTGGGGCTGTGCTTTTCTTCATGTGTTTATCAACAGTCAAATAACTGCTGAATTATCTCATGAGGAGGAAAACAAAACAAAACCAAATCCAACACACCACCCATAAAGTTTTAGATCCCATAATTAAATACCCCAAAGAGCCCTCAAACTGAAAGATGATGCATTAAAAAAACCAAACAAAAATAAATGTAAAAAAACCCCAAGAAAACCAAAAACACAAAAACCCACACGAAAAAAGAGCCACAAAGCAGAACGGAGAAAAACACAAAATCTATCAGGCACACCACTATTTTTTTTGAAAGAAAGATTCATGTATAGTATGGCACACACAGCACTGCTAAAGTTAGACTCATTTAAAAACAGTGTGGGTTTGGTTTTTTACCAAAGTAGTGCTATATGATAGTGCATTATAAAGTCACAAAGTATTTAAGCATGCGCTGTACATACATCCCATCAAAACCCCCAATGTCTGTTAAGGAACATAAAATAGAAAAAGTTATTTGAAATGCACGCCTAGCTTAACACTTTGTAGCAAAGAATAAAACACTCCATGGAAAAAGAAAAAACTGTTGCTTTTTTTTATTGTTGGTTGGCTTGTTTGTTTTTGGGGGGGTTTGGTCTGGTGTTTTGGGGTGGGATGGTTTTGGTTTTTGGGGTTTTTTTGTTGTTGTTGTTTTTGGGGTTGGGTTTTTTTTGTTGTTTTTGTGTTGGGGGGGGAGAGGGTTTGGTGGTGGTTTGTTGGCTTTTTTTTTTTTAAGAAAAGCTGTCCAGAAAGCATCATCTAGGTTTAGTGTTTTGCATTTTTGCAATAATACTCAGCTGCTATGGTAACAGGCACTCAAATATGCATTAAGTAAATCATTCCATAGTATTAAGTCACATAAGCATTCATAAGAATTTAGTGCAGAGCAGCTATAATCAATACAGGTACTATGAAATATCACCTGAAAAGAAGAGCTGATCCATTTTACTCAAATATGCTCCCTGGGGAGGAGGAAAAAAAAAAAAAAAATAATTCTAAAGAGATCTGTCCACAAAAAAACCTGATGAAGACATGCAGCATAAGATTGCTTACATGTCACACGTTCAAAGGTTTTACCACAGCTTTTGCATCTTCTGATATTCCAAGCACAAAAAGCAAAGCTCTCAGAGAAGCTCCCTCTACCTTTCATTTAACGTATTTCTCTTAATGCTATTCAGAACCAAGCTTTGAAACACCAAAAATACCAAACCAATTATTTCAGACTGTGGCAAAAAAAGTACCAGAAGCACTCTCAAAGCTATCATGATTTTTTTTAAAATCTCGTTTCATATCTGGTTCCTGCTTCAGATACAACTCATAGCAAACTAGCCACATCAACTCTCTTGACAGAGAGCTACCCAGTGTCTTGCTACAGCACTGACTCCAGTTGTGGGCTCCGCATTTAACAGTAAGGTACCCCAGTCCCTCCATGATCTATACACCCTGATATGCCCAGGTGAGCCTTGCTGAAGTCAGTACTGTACCTCAAAAAACTATTCACAAAACATAAACAGAAGGAAAGATGAAAAACAACAATGGCAGAAACACATAAAAAAAAAAAATCAACAATTACAGAACTGAGCTTCTGTACAAGAACATGAAGAACTGAGCTTCTTCAAGCCTTTTCTACCCCAATTCATCACTAGTACAGTAAACAACAGATGCTGACTAGCAAAAAAAAAAAAAAAATAAGGCATCCCCAAGCAAGAATGAGAACATTTCCTGACAGGTTTCTTAAACAGATGCTGTTTCAAATTTGGCTTTTGAGACAACTGATGTTGTCTTAAAGATGATGGATTCCCACTTTCTCAGAATGCAAGAACGCTATGGTGAACACTAGAAGAGATCCTGAGTTTTTAAATAATTTAAAAAATAACATTCACAAGAGTAAACATGCTCTCTAGCAGCTGGTAAAAGCTAAAGAAGAGCCTTCAAGTATCTATTATGAACAAGAAGCTGTAGTCAAACCAACTCAAAAAAGGCAAAAAAAATTAATAACTTTTTGGAATCGGAAATCTGGTTGCCACCACTTAGACTATAGAGATCTTTATTTTCTAATGCAATTTTTGCATATCTTCAGAACTCTCAGTGAAGGATCTGGTATTAGAAACCATAGGAAACACAACCCTATGAAGTGAGGGTGAAAAGGGGGAGCACAGAAATTGTTAAAAATAAAACTGACTTTAGCTTGTTATCAGCAGTATAATTTACTCCAAATTTCTGAGCACTGGTTACAGACCTGGCTTCACAACACTCTTTGTGACACCCCGGCATTGCTACTCAGTAGTTGAGGTAGTCTCCTACAACAACAACAAAAAAAGTAAAACCTATCTTGTGGGAAGCCAAAAAGATGAGACAAATACTTGTAAAGTACAGAGAGGAAACTGAATGAAAGCAATAATGTTTAACAAATGGTTCACAGTTTTCTGACAGAAAGGACTATTACGTTTCCCTTGTGTTTCCTAATAAGTAGTTTTTCATTACCAATAAGTCAGAAAGTTCATGTTTTCCACACAAAATCTCTTACTCCCAAGTCCAACACATTTGGATAACTATCTGATGCAAAAACTCCACAAACCATGGCCTGAAGCATGCATATTCTAGACTGGACATATAGCAACCTCTCACCAAAAAGCAGGAAGCATTCATTTGCATTTACTCACTGTACTCTATCAATCATATACTTTTTACTTTTCTCACGAGGATAAGAACGAAAAATTAAAAGGAGAGACTAAAAAACAAACAAAAAACCTTATATTTTGACACTTGCTACTACTGGATGATACTACCTATACAGTATTTGGGTACTGCTTAGGAGCTTTCTGTTTACTCTCGCATGCTTACCGGCTCAGGCAATAGAAGTAAGGACTATGTGTGGGATTAGATAATGGAAATTTATACTGCTACTAGAGGAAAACATTAAGGCCACTTTCAATCTTCTTGGAGTGCTTTAACTTTTGACTCTTTTTCTTACCTTTCCTACCAGAAGAGCTTTTTCTTTTCAATACCCATGTGGATTTGGTTTTAAGACACTGTTGATAAGCCCATTTTACAAATAGTTGTTGCTGCTTACAAAACCTCTGTTTCTCTGAATTCCTTTCTCTTTACTGCATTATATAATGAGATTTTTCTACTAGCACTAAAGTATTAGCTCATTAAAGATTAACTTGCCCCCATGAGAGAGAATCTCAATTAAAAGAATTCCAATCATTGCAGTCAGCAAGTCAAACCACAGCTCTTCAGGGATCAGCCCAACTCACTGGCTCCCGTTCCTTCGCCAGCTCCCACAGCCTCCCATCACTGGAGGGAGGTGTTCTGAGAAGGGATGCTTAGACAGCAAGCACCTACGGTTTCCACTAAGTGAATGAAATGCATTCCATGTGACATGCCACATGAACAACAATGAAATATTTGCAAAGGGTTTATTTGTTTTGAAAACGTACATAAATACTTGAGTTGCCTTGTTAAGTGTAACACTAAATGTTTACAGAACAGTAGTCCCAAAGGCAAGAGCACATTCTCAAAACCACCACCATCCTCCCTTGTGGATCCAAATATGTTCTGAGATTTGACCTAAAACTCACCTCTGTTCTCATGGGCTCTTCAGGTCAGACAGCAGGTAACAACAGCCCAAGGAACTGCCTCACTCAGCAACACCCTCAACTGGTTTAAATGTATTTATGAGCTCTTTAGCAACAAAACCAGCAATTGCTACTCCTGCACTATTTTGGCAAAAGCTGCCTACGTAACTTCCACCGATGGATAATCAAAAACATGCTGGTACAAAATATGCAATCTCAACGAAAGAAAAGATAACAAAATAAAAAGAAAGCAGAGGCAAAGGCTGAACAAGTCCTAAGGCAGCGGCTGCGCTGTCAGCTCTCCCGCAGCGGTCCCGCTCCCCCGGCCGGGACGCCCGGCTCCACAGGCTCCCTTCCCGCTATGCGGCGGCCTCGGCTGTTCCTCGAAAGCCGGGAGCCTAAACCACCGTGCCTGAGCGGGATACTAGATTTGTAAAGAGGGATTTTCAAAAGACCTTCAAAGCCGCAGCTTCGCAGCACGCCGGATGCCAGCGCGGGACGAGCCCTGCTGGGGCTGGGCACCAGCAACTCCGGGACCGCCCCAGCCCCAAACGACATCCTACGACCGGGGGGTGCCCCCATCGCGCGGCTCGTTAAGCTCGGCTCTGGTCTGAAGAGAGGGCGACAAGAAGCCGCCTCCTCCTCCTTCCCCGCGCCTCGCAAAGCCCCAGCCCGAGAGGTTACGACAACGCTCGGCAGCCCGAGACCGGCCATTAGGGCTCCCGCCGACCCACGGCCGCGTCCAGCCGACCACGGGCCCCATCCCCTTTGCGGCACCGGAGGCTCCATCCAGCTGACAGGGGGACCCATGGCCCTCGGCGACGGAAAAGACAGGGGAATGGTGGGCTGGGGATGCAGCCCCCTCCCCTCTCAGGCAGCCACCGCCCCGCGCCTCACGGGACAGCCGTCGCCTCTCCCCGCCCTCACCTTGGAGCATGGCCTCCAGTTTCTTCCTGTCCACCCGGAATCGCTCCTCACCCCACTCAGGGCTGTGCAGGGGCCGCGGCGGTCCGGCCGAATCCTCCTCGGAGCCGGGCATGGGCGAGTCTGTGCTGCGCTCGCTGTTGGAGCCTGGGTCGGAGAGCGGCTGCTGCAGGTACCCGCTCAGCGGGTCGCACTGAGCCGCCATGGCGCTGCCTGGCGGGCCCCGCCGCCGCTCCGAGCCCCACTCGGCTGCCTCCCCGCGGGACGCTATCTGCCCCCACAGCCGCCCCACCGGCTCATCCCAGCCGCCGCCTGCCAGAGTGCCGGCCGCGGCGCCGCCGCCTGCGCCCTCCTCTGCCTCCAGCTCCTCTCCGAGTGTGCGCCTCCCTAGGCCGGCGGCTGCGTCCGCGGCTCGGCGGCGCCCCCAGCCCGCCCGCAGCCCGCACAACATCTCCACCTCCATTGGGCCGCCACCGGCCCGCCGGGGAGGGGCCGGGGATATCCCTGGCCGCTGCTCGGGAGGAGGGGGCAGTGGCGCTGCGCGGCAGGCGGGGGGAGGGGGTGGGGAAGTGCCGCCCCCAGAGGCACCGCCTCCGCCTCCGGGCCGGCTGGTGGGAGCGCCCTTGTCAGCAAGACCCCGGCCCGTCCCTTCTCTCGGGGCAGGCCCCTCTGTAAGGCGAGCGGTGCCGGTGAGGGGGGCGCGGGGCTGTCTTTGCCCCCTCAGCCATCCCTCTTCCGCCGGCTGAGCGAGGGTCGGCAGCGATAGTGCGGCGTGGCGGCCTTGGAAAACAGCCCCAAAGTAACATTCCTGCCCAAAAATGATCTCCCCGGAACGTGCTTGTCTGCGCAGCAGGAACGACCGAGACAAAGTTTCGCCGGCGCGTCCTGGAAACACTGCTCGCTTGGAGTAACTGAGGCATTTCTTCACGGCAATGGGGGCCCTGGCTTTCAGCTCAGCTCCGCACGGAGCCTCAGAAAGGCGAAGTGCTTTGTGCTGTGCAGCACTACAAGAAACCGGGTTAAGACTCACTTGCCTTCCGGACATAATTGTGTTAATCTGCACCCAGCATCCCAGTGCTAGGTTTTGCAACTGCCCAGTTTATACCACTTATACAAACAAACACTTTAAGCCCAAAAGCACCGCTAGTGTAGAGGAATCATTGGCGTGAGCGGTCATGCTTGTCCAATTGCAGCAGCGTTGTTTCTCTGTTCCCGCAGCCGGACACATCACTCAGGAGGCCGTCGCTGCCCAAAGTTTGGCTGCCTGGCTCAGGTCAGTGAGGGTAGGCATGCACACCCCTCTCTGTTTGGGTCTCTCAGTCAGCTTGTTTCTCCTGAATGTGAAAAAGCCTTTCTGACAAAAAAAGTTTTGCTGCAAACAACACATTCCTATAAAAGCTTTCTGTTTCAATGAATTACTGTTTTCCGGTGAAAAAGAAGTCTGCTACGAGATGCTCCAGCAACAATGTGTCTGAAGTCCTACGGGGCATCCCACCCTGAGAGCATCACGCCGCACCTGCAGTGCGGCAGATTCCTGTCATTTGCCTTCTCTAGTACCGAAGCAACTACATTTTCATGATGGCCAAACCAGGTTGCTGTCTGCACACTGGAAAGCAATACAGAAATGACAGCTGACTTAGGTGATGGTGAACTTACCTCATAGCTAACATCAGCTTGAAGAACCATGTTAAAATTCATCAGGAGCTGCGCTGAAACCTCAGGTAGATGGAAACAGAGCTGTGACCATTTGCAATATGCAGTCTTTTTTACAGAGGCTCAGGTTTTGACTCGCAGAATCTTTACCTAAGTGCACTAAGTGCCATGACAGTGTGAATTCTACAGCACCCATCATTTCTTTTCTACTGAACATTATGTGCCTGGAGGGAGGCAGTCTTAGTGGAAATGTCTAGTATTCAATTATAGTATTTCATTCTCTTGGTGGTCTCGCATTCTTTGTGGATGGTAGAGAGTGGATTGCAGGCAACCTACAGCTCGCAAGATCCTCTGATACTTCTTACGACCATGGGAAATAAAATGGCCAAAGTCAAAATCAATAGAACAAAATATGAATATAAGTCATGAAAAAAAATGCAATCAATTTATCTCAGTTTGCTTGTGGCAAACATGCTTGCAGCATGACCATACTTCAGGTGTGCAGGGCAGTCTGAGGAAAGGCTGGCATTCTTCTTCCCTACAGCTGCTATCAAGCACCTTTTTTTTTTTTTACAGGTGGGAAAGTGTACATTGTCCATATCAAAACAACCTGAAATTCAGCAAAGTCTGCTGCCTCACCCCAGATGAGCACCAGCTGGAGTGTCTGCCTTCTACATGCCACGACCACAAGTGAGTTACAGAGTCCAAATGTTGTGAGTGCTGTTAGCACCAATTACAGTCCACAGCAGCTACAGGTGCTTAGCGCTGCTGAGGAAAACAATTATTTGGGTGTTTTCCACTCATAAACTAGTGAGGTTTACAGTCAGAGATTCTCAGTGTAGGAGGTCTCTTTCCTTGAGTTTCATCAGTTCCTGCAGTTCCACAGAAACACTCTATCCAGTGGTTTTTGGTTGGGGTTTTTTTGTTTTATTTTGTTTTTGGTTTGTTTGGTTGGGGGTTTGTTTGTTTGTTTTTGGGTTTTTTGGGGGTTTTTTTTGGTAGCTATGCAAACAATGTAATAAAACAAAGATGTCTTAAAAATAGTGATGTACACAGTTTAGTTTTATTCATTGAAAATAACCCCTTCATGGTGTCATTCTAGACTAAAAATAAGAAACAAACTCTTTGTTTTCCTATTGAAATACATATAAATGGTCAAAAAAAACCCAAACCATTTTAGTGATTAGGAGTTAGCAGTATATATTCAGTAGAATATCACTTCTCTTGCACAAATGGCATTGTATTTCTCCAGTATATTGCAGTGGAAGAATAAAATGTCTGTTACACAGAAAACTTGAACTAAGTAGAAAACCACATTCTTAATGGCTAAAATAATATGAAGTGTGGATAGCAGTAGGGAAACTGGGTGGAAGTTGGCAGATAAAAGATCAAATGGCTAGAAGGAACATCAGCTGAAGTTGACTTTGGCATATAAAATTTATGTTGGCCATTTTTCTGTGGCCAGTAGCTTGATCAAAGAAAAGAAAAACAGGATCTTTCTCATTGTGGCATACCATGTCTGTTTTGATCCCTCTTTTTCTCCCTCTTTTTTCATCCTGCTCTCTTTTCCTCACCTCACACACACAGAATACCTGCAAATCTCAGAAAAAGCATAACTGCATATAAAAGTGTTTTATTCTTGCACTCAGCCTATATGTAAAGTCTGTGGTATAATATTCATTGACGTGAAACAGATCCTATGAATTTTAAGGAGATTTATTAATTGGTTGGTCTACTGTAATAGGTCATATTTCTTCGGGACTGCATAAAATCCCCAAATTGAGAGTAGTATAGGAGCTCTCCTGTGAAGAATGTGAGTCCACCCTTGGGCCTGCAAACAAGAAACTGCAGCACATGAAGAGTGCCATTAGATGATTTTGAGTCTGCCTGAGGGCTGCTGCTGAAGTGTTAAAGTGATGGCTGGCTTTCTCTGCACTGCATGAGCACAAGATGTAGAAGTTACCTATAAATGGAAGAGTGATGCAGCATAACTTACTGTTAATACAGCATGGTCTGTATTCCAGAGCTTGCATTTATTTTATATTCTTGGTCTCAAATTTGCCTACTTCACAACACCATTACGATCAAAGCGCTTTTATCTGTATTTTTCTGAGGTGGGAGCCATGTGCAAAAAGATCAGCTTGGAAGGCTACTAAGTGATGTTGGGGAAAGAGCAGGAGGCGCACGGAATCTTTAATGATCTGTGGTATCTAGAAATGCTTTTTCTGGGGAGAGCTGTGAATTTGGTTTTAGTTGCTTGAGAGAAGCTTATACTGGTAAAAATTAATGTTACAGATGTTTTGAAAGGCTTTATTGCATTCATCTATTTTGCAGAAATAAGAGCCCGTAGTATTTTGTCTTTCATGATGTTGTGCCATATTCCCCAAGTAGGTCCCATTAGCTCCAATTTCTCAGAATGGTATAATGTGGCCTGTGTACTAAAGTACTGTGCACTTAAGCCCCACCAGCAAATAAATCAAAGGTCCTCCACAGCTGTTATAAAAACTTTTCCACCCCTAGAAATTCACAAGAAAAATTCTTTTTCTAAACATAAGAGCAGACAGATTCTGAAACATCTTTTTAGCTATACTGAATCATGGGACCATAAAAAAGGATTGAAAGAGATCTCAAAAAGGTCATCTAGTTCATCTCCTAACTATGCTGAGTTCATTCCTGACAGATATTTGTTTGTCCACTCCTTTACAATTTCTAAAGATGAGGTCTCCATGACCTTTCCAGGAAATTCCTGCACTTCAGTTACAATCAAGAAGTACTTTTTCCCCTTAATAAGTAACTTGAATTATTCTCTCTGCAATTTAAAGTCATTAGTTCTTGTCCTGTACACCATGGGCACAGTGAATGGGTTATTTCTTCTTTGTATCAAACTTTAATGCTTGTGAATACTTTTATCAAGCATTGATTGGTCCTTAAGTGTTCTTGTAGTTAAGCTAGTCACTACTAAGTCTTTCAGGTCATTCTCAGAGGTCATATTTCTTTCTGTTCCCCAAAAAACTCTTTCCACAATAGTCTACATCCTCCTTAAAATACAAAGAAAAAAATGAGAGAGTACCCCAGCTGAGGTCCTACCAGTGCTGACCAGAACTGCGTGATCTTAACAGGCATCTCGCAATTTGTACTACTGCTTATTCATTTTACCATGACCTTACTGGTTTGTATTGAAGTACTATAATCCCTATGTCCTTTTCTGGAAAACAAACAAAAAACCTCCCCAAAGCCAAACCCAACCAAACAACAAAAAAGAAAAAAAAACTACCAAAAAAGCCCCAACAAAACAAAACCAATAAAAACCAAAACCAACCAAGCAAATAAAAAAAACAAACAAACAAAAACCCCAAATAAACAAAACAGAAAACAAACCCCAACTACTGTCTAACTAGTTATCCTTTATTGTATATTTTTGGTGTTGATTACTCTTGCCCAGCATGATCTCATGGTCTTGTCCCTATTGAATTTCATCCTGGTTTTCTTAAAGACTGTGTTCCTTACTTTTTAACATCTATTTGCACTAATGCTGCGCTTCTGCAGTTTAATTTATGCCTCTAAGAAGCATACTTTCAGTTTCCTCATCCAGATCATCAGTGAGACATGGGACAGATATGGGCCCAGAACAGAATACCACAATCGTATCCTTCCATTCTGGCAGTGAAACAGTCATAACAATCCTGTGTGAAGAAGCTTATTCACTCATTTTTATGTCATCAACTGACAATTTTTGCTATACTTTATTGAATGTTACAGGAAATAGGGTCTAAAATCTACTCAAGTCCTGAAGTATGGCCTCTGCTGCTACTCCTCTATCTGCACATGCTCCTGGTCTATTATAGTAGCATATCAGTCTGATAGGATTTAATCTTGCCAGATCTATACTGACTGTGTACAAATCTCCTTTTTAGGTTACCTGCTAGAGTGCGTCACCTATTCCAACTTGCGTGACACTTTTTTCCCCCAGAATATTTCTGGGAGCTGAAGTTAAATGACTAGGCTAAAATTTCTTGGTTCCTTTCCTGCCTTCTTTTAGAGACCACCACTATATTTGACCTTTATCAGTTTTCTGGTACCTTACCCATCACCAAAGAATTTTAAAGAAAACCATTAATGGTTGTGAGAATGAGCAGGGGAATTAATATAGCCTTGGTGAACCTGGCAGAAAACCATAGGATCTAGGCTTTAAAGTCTGACTGATCACACACAAGGTGTTAACATTTGGTAACATTCAATGTGCTATATAACCTTATATATAAACCGTTATTTATTATAGCCATGCAGTTTTAAACATCTTAATCTCTGGAAGATTTTTCAACAGATGGACTTCATGAACCTTGTCTTTGCTGAAATGTTTAGGAGAATTAGAAACAAATGGACAATACTCAGAAACCAAGGAATTTCCACTCTTGGAAATTGCATGGGCAATTTCTGGCAGGAGTGCAACCTGTCTCTTTTGGCTGTCAGAAGCAAAGTAATAAATTCACATTCTAAATCTAATTAGAAGACAACTATAAAGAGAGATTTATATATTACCAGTTAGAAAACAATATATTGATATTGTCTAACTTGTAAGAAGAGTAATTAGTAAATAATAGCATGAATTAGAGCTGGAGATGGCATAATAAGGAGCCAGAAAGACTGAGAACATGAATACTGCGCTGGCAATCTCCTTGTCTTGTCAGGTAAAATCCTGCATTGCTGTCAAAGGAACTGCATTACATATCTGTAAATTAGAAAAAGTTGTTTTGTAATGTTTTCTGCAAATCAGAGTCAAAATACTAAATCCTGAATTTGATAACCAAGATGTTTCCTTACTTAAGAGCAAGAGAGACTCTCTCTTCTTTAAAAGCCACTGGAAAAAGGTCCTCCTGGATTAAGAAAAATTATTCCTGTTCTGAAACTTCCCTCTCTCCAATGTAATCTTCATAGGTGATTTTTAGGTATTTCACATTCTTTCTATTTCATTAAAAAAAAAATAAATCAGATAAGGTAGCAGGCAGGAAAAAATGTCTATTGAAGAGGGAGAGGATATATTTAATAATTTCTGACTTTATCCCCAAGGGGAATTAATCCTTCATGAGAAGTCAAATATATACTTAAACAGTTTTATTTCATGTTCCTAAATTAATACAAATAAAATTAAAGAAAGGTTAAAGTGTTTTCAGGAGTCAAGTTCCAAATGGATCAACTGTCTTTATTAATAATATTCTGGTAATTTTTGTTTTGCTAGTATTTGTACATGTAGTGCACATTCTTGGCACCCTGCATAGCTAAAATGCCACATTTAACAATGATGCATTTTTAAAATCTATTATTTCATCTGTATTGGTAGATAAGACTTAGTAAGTTATTGTACCAATCCCTCATCTAAGAAAAATTTTCCTTTACACTGCACAGGTGACCCTTGGTCACTCAAGGTTTTCATATTGTGGAAAAATGCATCCCCACTTTGATAGTAAAACCTAATAGCTGCTGAGATTAGCCTTTGGCTGTCTATCAGAAATCAAATAGAAAAATGAGATTGAAGACTTTTTTTCTGTTTGTTTGTTTTCTTATAAAAGACCAATACTTCTCTTCATTACTATAAAACTGCCTGCACTTTGTGAGTCACTATTCTGTAAAAAAAAAACCCAACAACAAAACACCAACATAGATTTAGTGATTAAAACATGCTTGCTTTTATTCCATGCAACTACTCATCTGGCAATCCCTCGTAACCACACTCTTGGATTGTCAAGACTCTGAGTGCACTAATAGGCTTTAATTTCCCTGACCAGATTCACCTGGGGCACCTCCTAAACTCATCACCCAGGGTCCTAGGAGCTCTATTTAAGCTTGGCCTCGAAAAGCTGTTCTTGGTATAACCTGTGCTGGAGTTCAGGTTCTTGTCTTGGCTCTTCTCTGGCATACTTGAATATTGGGCCTGTGTTGTGGGTAGGTGATTTACTGTTCTGTCTCTTGCTATTCCTGCATGGGTGTCACTGGTGTCTGAGACTGTTTATAGGATTTATTATCAGCACCTTTTTCTTCCTGATCTGTTGAGGTAGTGTGGAATTGTATCTGGGTTGGAAAGGTGCTATTGTCCCATATTCCTGCCTTGTGGAACAGCCTTGCTCTTGCTGTCTCTAGTAGGAACTTCCTCTTGTCGTAGGTGGTCTCTTCTCAGCTTGTTGCTTTAAATTTATTTACTTATTTATTTTTTAAGGAGCTCAACTCAGAGTAGGAAAGCGTCAATACTGCAAACTTAAATTGCTTAATTGTGATTGAAATGTTAGAGGTGTTGCTAATGGTGCTATACACAGTTTTAGATCAGGCTTTTCAGCAGTGCAGTGTGGTATGAGCATTGTCTTAGAAAAAAGAAAAAGAGCCTTAGGAGCTGTAGTTTGAGCTTCAAGCAACTGTTTCTCCAGTTCCCTTTGCTCTGTGTAGTTATTTATTCTGCCAGTGTCAAGTGCTACTGTTTCAGAATTTCCAATGACTTTCTGCCAAAGTAACACTGATGTCTATTTTATGTAGGTAGAAGTAGTTTAACAAAACATAGGAAGTTAAAGGTCACATGATAAATAGGGATGATTAACTTTCCTTTTGGAAATTGAAGAGCTTGAATTTGTATAATTTGTTTTATCAAAAGTAATTTGACTTGGGCAGATGTGATATTTATTTGGATCATAGAACTGTAGGTGAAAATAAAATGTCTCGAAAGCATCTTCTTTCACTTTTTGTTCAATTCCATTTCTTTCCCAATATTTCTAGTAGCTTTGATGTTTTTTGTTTTGCATGATTCCTGAGGAATTTTTTGTTCAGTTATCAGAGACAAAATAAACATATGACCTCTAGTAAAGGAAGGGACACAAGAGGTCCATGAGCTTTTAATACAGAACTGGCTGTGAAAGCAAGAAACTTCTTGTCTCTATGAGAAGACATGAAAATTCTCAGCAGGAGGTAAGCAGAGTGCCTCATCATAAGCACAAGGAAGCTAAGAGTTGAAAATAATTTTTCTTTTGCATGATTTTTTTTCTTAGTTTTGTTGTAGTCATTCAGAACAGGCAAAAACTTTAGGAGACTGTGTTCCTTAAAGTTCTATTTCCTATTTGTATAGGTAGTACCTTAAATTCAGCATAATACCTCTCTAAATATTAAATATAGCTATGTGTAAATCAGTACCAAGCTGTAAAAATTACATTGAAAGGATGCATGAGAGCCATCCTTTTTGGTTTTTTTTCAGACCTCATACTTTATTAGTCATCATGCAATTTGTTAATTTAAATATCTAATTTAGGAGTGACAGAAAAAAGGATTTCTTCTTTTTTGGGGTGTTTTGGTCTGCCAATGGTAAAAAGCTATTTTGGGATAAAATTTTTTGTAGAGCTAGCTTATTTCAATACACATATTAAACATGAACCACAACTGAGAAAAGAGTAGCTTTAGTTTTTCCAATGTGTTTCAGTCTAAAGCCGATGCAGATATGATTTAAATAGGGGAGAAAAGAGGAGCAGCAGCTCAGTTTTGCAGCTCCTGCTTGCTGCTGCTATACTCGACATGTTCACCTTTCTCATTGGTGCTAGTAGGAAGGTTACTAGAGAACAGAGGTAGTTTCAGCAGTCATCCTTTTTTCTCTTCTTTATCTGTGTAACACTTTGGTGAAACAGACACTTCCTGTGGAATGCCATTTAGTAGCTTATACTTTTATGGAATCTTTTAAAATCTGCTATCAATAAGAACCATTTCAGTAATGGTTAACAGTCGTGAGCCCAAGAGGTCCAAAGATGATGAAAATCACCTTTACTTGGATTCTTCTGGACTTATAATCTTGAGCTGTACCTTTTAAGAAATCTGTACTCTCTATCTGAATTTATTTATTAAGAATTGACTTGAACTCTGTGTGTGATCCATTCAGAAAACAGATGAATAAAAAAAAATGTAGTCAAACATGTATTGATATTCTTGTGCCTTTTTTAATGTGTTTTCCTTTACCCAAGGCTTAGGAATACATAGAAGACTACCTGAGCCATCAGAAGACTTTACATAGGCATGAAAATTTCTTTCTATTTATTCATTCAGCCTATATTAGGGCATGAAAGAATGGAATGGTACAGCCGTGTTTCTAAACAAGCTAGTCATCTGCTTTATCAGAATGATAATAAAACATAGGGCTCAGACCTTCCAGAACTATAAACTTGTGTGGCTTCTGAGGACTCATACTGTCAGCTGAGCTTGGATGATTTACATGAGGTGAAAATTAATTATTTCAACAAAAATAGCTTAGATAAACCCAATGTAATAAAGAAATGGTTCTTGGCACACAGTAGAATTAAAGCTAGAAGTGGAAGAGGAGCACTGGCAGTTCCTACTATCCTAAACACTACAGCCAAACCAGGAAAGATTTAAGGAAATGACTCATAGTACTCAGAAGAAATAAAAACATCATAGTGATGGCAAGAAAAGCTATGTTAATGTAACCAAAATGTTGAAGTCAAGTTTACTAGCCCACAGAGGCGGAGACAGGAAGCACTGAAATGACTGAATTGCATTCCTAAAAGAAGTCTGTAATAGTGTTCTATCAGGTGAGTGACTGTAAATGGCCAAGAACTTCAGTGGACATGAAAGAATGCGTTTTGGTTTTGGACATTATTACACAGACATGTTAAAGGAATTTGCACATGTAACAGATAAAGATTTGATCCAGAGATCTTAGTGTAACAAATACTCTTTGGGAATACCATGAAGCATGTTCTTTAGTTTGCTTAATAAATATCTAGCTCTCAATTTGCTAGTATGCTAACTTTCAAAATGTTACTTCTTTAAAAAAATCCTGTGATTTACCCAGAAAACTTCAAAAGTATATATTACTCTTAACAGCAGCAGAAAAGATACTTCTTAACACAATTAATAGCAAGACTGATTTTGTGGGAATGCTTGTAACCCTACTGCATGAATGGGCTACAAACAGTAAAGCCAAATCTGGGCTTCCACTGCAATTACTAAGATTGTATGCTGTCATAAAATTCATCTGAAAAATGGATTAAGCCATAACTTAGTATTTATTTCCAAACAATTAATTTAACAGTATTTTTCTGGAACAATTGATGCTGTCCTCAGCACAATCTCTACTGCTACTGTGGCTGCAGATCACAGGATTGCCTGATTGATAGCCAGTCTTCTTCTTTTGAAAGAGCAGCCAGCTGATGACAGTATGGAGGTAGTGGACACAAGTTAGCACACAAAGTCCTGAACAGATTTTATTTACAATGTGAGCACCTTAAGGTTGGTCAGATATTGGAACAGTTACATAGGGAGAGTGTGGGATTTCCATTGTTGGAGATACCAGAACTTGACTGGACAAGGCTGTGAGCAACCTGATCTCATTGGCCCTGCTTTGACTGTTGGGCTGGGTTTGATGACCTTCTACCTTAATTCAGTCTGCGATTCTGTTTTCTCATATGAAATACGCTAAGGGTTTTTTTCTGAATTTAAATTTCAAACCATTATATGCTCTTAGTCCAGAAACTTTGTCCAGACAAGTAGTTTCTAGTTTACTTATAAAGATGATATGTGGAACTTTGTTAAAGGCTTATATCGCTATTAATATGCACTAAATCTGCTAGTTGAAGCCATGACATATTCATGAGAAAACTGGCCATTTTTTCTCATTAGTGTTCAAAAAAGTCACATACTAATACTTTGTTCCAGTATCATTGATTATCTTTCCAGTCTCTACTTTTTTTTTTTCTGGTTCTGGATTTGGTGCTGCACTCTTGTATTTCTTTAACGTATTCCCTTTGGGAAACAGAGCACCTCTACTTTGATAACTGGAGCTGCTTCTTTTCTCTTATTCTGCATAATGCTTTGATTCCTGTGGATGGGGAGTGTGGAGGCAGAGTTAGGTTTGGCATGAAAGCACTGTTTATTGTCTAATGGAGGCAGCTTCTAGTCTCTCCCCTGGACCTTCATGTTCTGGTCAGCTGGTATCAGGTAAATACTCATCTATTGCAAGGTAGATCACACTGATATTGTTTTTCTGCTGAGGAATTTTCTGGCAGCAGGCAGAGACAGAATGCAAAACAGGAGGCTACTGGAATTATTGTCTTTCTGCATTTAGCTGGTGTAGGTGAGTATGTTAAAAAAAGTTTCTCAGAAAACCAATGGAATTAGGCAATCAATTTTGATTCATTTACAGTAGGAATCCAGTGTTTTTGTACCTTTTTGTGCCTCCAGAAATGTTTGGTTTTTTTTCTACTTGCTGTCTTCTCCTTGCATAAGGTTTAGCCTGTCTGCAAAGCTGTAAAAAAACACTGGAATTGAATTTGCTTTTCAAGCGTTTTTTGGAGTAGTGACTACCTAGGATCACCAGTCACAAGTCATCATGGACCATACAGGAGGTATAAAGTACAAGTGACTTTGCAAAAGTATTTTCACATGTACAAGTCTGCCTATATTCTGAGTGAACGTTATAGTGCTTGAACTGATGCAGTCACCAGAGTAGTTTCAGATATGCAGGTATGTCTTCTATAGCAACCTGAGGGGCACTGAGAGGCTTGGATGGCTTCAAGGTACGTGGCTTGCTGCACTCGGTCAAAATGACTAAAGTATGTAACAATATTTTACTTCCCTGGGTGTGTATTGTGCTTCTGTATACAGTTATAATATGATGTTATGCATGGATGAAATGTGAAATAATTAAACAGTCTTCCATTCCTCTTTTTGTCCTAGTATGCCCATGTTTAAATTAAATGAATCACTAACTTGAGCTGGTTAACCCTAGGGAAGGCCTTTTAATTATTAACTGAAGTAGTTGTGGGAGTTTTTCATGTTTTGCTCTAAGAATGTTTTGCATTTTATACTGAAATGGGCTGAGTGTGTCTTATCTGACTCTGTCAGGATATATAAAATAAATCTTCTGATATCCAGTACAAAACTACTAGCTGAGACCACTGAACCAAATTAATCTTAATAGGTGCAGCACCGATTCCAAATAACCAGAGCAATGCCCTTCATACTGCCATCATGCACAAGAAAGAGCTGGTGGAGTTAGTGAAAAGCGGTACAATTTTGGAGTGACGTAAGAAAGCAGGAAAAAGGGAGTTCTCATTTATGGGATGTAATGTTGCAATACTAGGACTTCTGAATAAATGCCGCATGCTGAATGAAGCTCACTTAACTAATCTGTACCCTTCCTGAGCTCATTTCATGTAACAAAATAAATAGCGGTAGAGTGGCAAAGGGCATGTTGGTCTGTCTTGAGGTGAAAGCAGATGAAACATGCATAATCATTTATATATAGACACAGTCCAGAAATACAGCATGACAGACATAATCCACTGGTAGATGTACAGTTCCTGCAGAGACTGCAAATGTTGATGTAGAGAAGCAGACTTCTTGAATTCCCTTTGAGAGTATAGCAGTCAAGAGACTCACCTGTAATATCTTGGCCCTCAGGAAGGAGAGTGAGAAGGATTTAGATCTGTGGGGTCGGCACTCTGTGGTACCGCAGTACCAATGTTTAGCTACTACTGTAAAAAATGTGGAAATAACTATTCTGAAATAGCTAAAGCTGGTTGATTGCACATACCTTTCTTGGCATTAAAGTAGCTAGGTAATTCTAGATAATACGCAAGATTACAAAGAAAACCCATCATTCACTGTGGTGCTTAATTCTGGCTTTATATGTACAAATAGCTTCACCAAAATCAATAGGCTTATATGTGATTGAATTCATGCATCTGCTTAAGTGTGTTGCTGAAACGGAGTCACATACTTTAAGCTATGGCATGTGAAGCAATGTGCTTCAGGGAGGAAGTACAATCCCCAACAAAATATCATGGAAAGGAGGAGGTAAAAATATGCATTTGGTTGTTGCCATATATCTGAGAGAGCCCAGGTTTGACAAGTGAATCATATTGTGCAGTGGGGGCTAATGTTTTGGCAGGTGGATTGTTGCTGACTTATAGTAGGTATTTTGATTCACAGCAGTCTTCTGAACACTTTCCCCATGTTTTAGTAGGAAAAAAGGTCTATAAGGACACTTGGGAAAACCTATTGACTACTAACATTTGTTGTGGTAAGGGAGCATTGACAGACACCATAAAGATACTGGTGAAAATTCATCTTTTTGTATCATAAAACTGATAAAACAATAGCTAATCATTGAAAAACCTCTATGTGCTCATACCAGGTTAAGTTTCACAAGCAACATTCCTGTGTCTTACAAATGAACTGCCATGGCACTGTAATTCCTGAGCTATGAGAAAATGTTTTCTTTGGTTTACAGGTGGGTTAATATTGGAAATTCCTATGAACAGTGCCAGATATTATTTGTTCTGATAAGGAACAACAGTTTAGTTTTTATCTTTTGGGAGAAATGCATCAGTCATGTACACTCGGACAGCACGGAGTTAGCAAATTTCAGAATGGTCTTTTGTTTGGGGCTGTTTTTTTGTTTTTTAATCTTCCTGCTTTAGTTAGACAGCTTTAGGCAGGTGCAGAATGCCATTTTCCACCTCTTTGTTTTCTTCCTCATGACACATTAATTAGACTAAGGTTGTGTTTTTAAAGATCTGCCTTTTTTTACTCTAATAGTTCAAGTACTAGTCTTAAAGTCAGTAAAATATATGATTAGTTAGTTAAATCCATGATTATCAATCTCATGAATGTAAGTACTGAGACATTAGGAGAAGGTTGCATTTTTAGACCCTTAAAAAAGATTTTGTATGTGCAGTTATTTTAATGCTTAGTCTGTTTTTAATATTTGGGATCATTTTCCATGAATTTTGATTACTTTGGTTGGAACAGACCAGTCCACTTCATGATCAACTTGCCTGGCTGGAAATCTTGATGATGAGGAAGATGAGGTTCTTGGGCTTTGTGGGACTTTTCCCTCTCACTTCACCAGTGGCATGAATTCTTTCAGGCCTTTTCTTCAGCAAGTGGCCCACAAGGTATGTTTCTTCTTGCAGCCTTTAGTCCGGCTGTACTCCCAGTAGAGCAAAGCCAAAGGTCTCTACTGTAGTAAGAGAATTTTGCTCTGGTAGGGATTGCACAACTTCACCCAAGGGGACCTATGTCTGAGAAGTGACTGCCAGGCTGTGACTGATCAAAAGGCAAGGAAGGGGTTTAGTAATTGGCTTGCCAGTGGATAATTGCCATTTATTAAGTTTTGCTACCACCCATGCCTTAAACCTTAGAACAGTTGCAGTAGTTAGAAGCTAAATATAAAGGACCTATGCAGCAGCTTTCAACATGCTGAATTCAAATAGAAACGCAGCATGAAGTGACCTGTGGACCTTCATCTTCCTTGCAAGATGAATGTGTGATTAAAACAAGAATTAAACCAGAAAAATACTTAGTGAAGAATATAATGCTATTGACCTGGATCAACACAGTGACACAGTACAGTGTGAATAGTCCTTAAGTTTATATAGCTCTTCAGATGATGCAATAAATTTTACTGCATAAATATGAAATATTGTTTAGTTTACAAATGTGTTCCTCATGTTTTTTCCTTAGTGGCTCTATGAATTCTGGTTCATTGTTGTGAATATATCATCTTTTTTCCATCTTCCTGTCAAGTAGAATGCCTAGAGATTCTTTGGTCAGGCATGGTATGAAAACATATTGTGTCTGCAGAGGCTGGGTGTAAGCACTCCTGTGAGAAAGAACATGGGACCAGACTCAGTTGCTTAGTCAGATATATCAGAAATGTGCATAATGTACCAGTGTTCTGACTGTTAATTGTAGCCTTAGGTTCAGCCATCACTACAAGGATGATGTATTAAAAAGCAACCTGCAAATAATAATTTTGAAGAAAATTATTTGGTATGGTTTTTTTTCTTATGTAAGAAACATGTATTTTTTTTTCCACTCTTTTGACAAATGCAATAAGCTGTTTCAGGACTTTTTTCTAATGCTGGAAAGTAAGTGTACCTCTAATAGTTTATGATGGCTTGAAATCAGCGTTGGTAGAATGCCTAAAAATTCCTGCTTCCTGTTGAAAGCACATTCAGCACACTGGGACACATTTGTCTGGATGTGATATGCAGAAAGTCTACTTTTTTTATTTACACTAAACTTTCAGTGATTCCTGTTATTTCAAACCACATACACCCACACAGCTATGGTTACATGGAATCTGCCTTGACGGGAAAATATCGGGAGTAATTGGGTTGGTATGCCATCTTTTGTTGATAATTGGAAACTCTTGGATCTGACACAAGAAGTTAACAAATTCCCTGTACTTAGCCATATGTTTTAGAAGTTCTTGCAGCAGCGATTTTCAGGTCATTTGACTGGCTGGAATTCGAGAAGAAACATATGGCTACTGCTTAGGTCCTGCCTTAGTGTTCTTAAGAGTATTATTTCATAAACAGAAAAGAGTTTGTTAGTGGGTAAATTATTCATAGATGTAGCTGGAATTGTACCAGATATGCACAGGGACTCTTGAAATGTCTTTTTTAATATCCTACATTTGGAATTGTCTGAGCAGAGATATATTTCTTTTCTCAGTAAGACAAATAAAACAGTACAAAGCTGTTCGTCTTGGTTAAATCAAACTGCATGGCAATTTCATGCTGAATACTTCTTGTGTGATTAAGAATAGAAAAAATTTGCTAATAAAGAAATCGTGGATTCAGCTGCAACTTGCATTCTGATGAGCTGAGTAAAGCTATCACTTACAGTCAAATAATTGAAGTGCTCATATGCATAGCAAAGATGACTTTTTTTTTAATTTAGTGGCTACATCTGCTTTAAGACTGTTCCAGTTTACAGTTCCAGTGGTGCTTCATATTAATGTTAAAATATTCTCTGGTGCCACCTAATGGTAAAATTTAGTTACCCATTGTTTATCCTTGCTTTAAAGTATCCACCACATTTACTATTGCACTTAGGTCCGCCACGATCAGAGCTGCAGCTTGAATATACATATCACAAAAAGTACCTCCTGACCCAAATTGCTTCCAGTCAAAACATTACTGTTAAAGGAAAAAGTACAGTAAACCCTATACTACTTCCTTTAACCGTTTTAACTGAACTGGTTTTTAAAAGGTTTAGATGCAAGCCTTAACCAAACCAACTCAAATTTGAATCAAAGCTGCATTTTGAAAATAACCCACAATTTTGTAAAAGACCAAATAAAAACCATAATACGCTGTTCACCCTTATTCTATTGGGAACCAAAAGACAGGGACCAAAATTCAGATAGGGATCCTGCCTTTGCGTCTAGATTTTTTTTACTGCATTCTTGCCACAATGTTGCATTTCCCTGGTCCTGCATGGTTTCCAGGAAGCAGAAAGATGCCCCTTTAAATGTGGGAAATACAGTACGGATGCATGGCAATAATGCCACTCACTTGCACCATCTTCATAGACTCTAAGTGTTTCAAGGCACAGCTGGTAGCTCTACAATAAATGCACTCTATAGGGCAGACTGTGTGCTGGAGAGTGTACAAAGGGACCCCTTGTAGCAGGTGAGGGTCGGTACAAGGCAAAAGACCTGCCAGCCAAAACAGATCCAGAAACTCTACAAAGCTTGCTGAGACACTCTTGATGTCATGGTGTTTTGCTGTGACAATTTACTTACTTTTCTTAGGGAGTGGGTGGGGAACTATTCTACTGGGGGGAGGGGCAAAAGTTTCTATACCAGACAAAGTCAAAGTGTTTGTGCATATTTTGTTAAAGTCTGTAGAAAAAGAGCAATTCTTTATTCTTATAAGAAGCTAATGGGAGGGACAGTAGCCAAAGGATGTTGCAAGATTCTACTTAAATGATTTCTCAATCCTCTGAAAAAGAATGTTCAGTATGTTTTGACTGATCAATTCTGCTATCACACATTTTCTGAATACCTGGTTAAGATGGAATTAATAGAGTTGAGGCAAATAAAGAGCAATACCCTAGGGATTTTATCCAAATAGTTGAAATATTAGGTTTGCTGCCAATTTCTGAAACTCAAAAGACTATTAAATAATTTAATTGTCATTTACTGTAATCAGAATTGACTGTGCCCAACAGAACGTGAGCTGTGGTTTCCCACTCTAATGTCCTGGTTTGAACTACAAACTTACAGGGTTTTTTGGATGCTCTGAATCACCTTTCAATTTTATCTTTGAATCCTTTCTTTAAGAATAACTACCCTTGCAACAAGAATTATTTTGCATGAACAGGAGTTCTGGTATCACTTGTAGAGTAGCTACATTTCAAAGTGAAACCATCTGCCTTTTTGCTGTAGAATAGTTGTGTTTTGGCTAATAGTTGTCATTGTAGCTAATTAAATTCTATTCTGGGAGAAAAATAAAGACCCACACCTTCCTTTTTTCTGTCAGGTATTCCAGAAAGCTGAGAATCAGTACCTATGTATAAAGTGGATAAAGTAGTTATGAAAGTAGCATTTTTTTTCCTTTGCTTAGGCATGACTAGGAAGGAAAATATTATGGGCCAAATTGTTTGCAGATGTAACTGTTGTGGTTTCATTGAGTTACAAACAGATTTTAAAAGGCTTTGTCCCACTAGAAGCTATTATGTGCAAAGCACTTCTGATGGTCTAGCCAATTTATGGGTTCTCGGTCTGAGCTGAGAAACTGGCGCTATATGCTTTGGGGAATCTGGTTTTGAGGACTGTGCCACATTACAAAACCAGAGGGTTTGGCCCACTTATGAAACTGACTGCCTGAAACAAACCTTTGTTTTATTTTATATATATATATATTTTTTTTTTAGGTCAACCGAGTAATAAAATTGTGTTTCCTTCTTCGAGTTGTCAATAAAGAAAGGAATCCTTTTCTGTGGGTGGATGGCTGTTGTCCTCAAAAGCACTAGTCACTGACAGTAATGCTTAATATTGGTTCCCTCTTTGGTTGGGATTCTTCTATATAAAAAAAAAAAGGGCAAGGTATCCTCCAAGTTAAAAATTTCCACCATTTACAGTAAGCATCCTGAGGCCTCCTGATTGTCATTGTAAGCAAACTGTTCTTGCTTTCATGGTCCTTCATGAATCTGCAGCTGACAATCCACAGTCATGGGCGCTGTCAGCTCCAAATGCTTAAATGTCATTAAACTGGTCCCAAGTTATGAGATTGAGATACTGTTAAGCCAAGTAGCTCATGCATACATATACTTCTTGTATATTAAGAATGGGAAAAGGTGAAGGAAGGAATTAACTGAGTACAATTATAAGGGTTCAGTGGAGGAAGCATTAGGAGGTGAGCCCTTGGTACCACTGCAGTGAACAGCAATAGCTCTGCTTGTCCTACGCTGCTAATTATATGACAAAGTTGCAAATATCCTGGAGACACAGTAAGAACAAGCAGTGTTATGCATGCTGTCAGTAGCTTCCTTAGCTCCTGAAATTATGGGAAATGCAGACCCATTTACTTTTTCTCAGTCTCCTTTACTTTTTTCATTTTTGAAACATCATCTGAGTTATGATTCATGGCAAGATTTTCCAGTCCCTGCTCATGTTAATTTCTTCCAAGACAAGTTCAATGGGATTTGAAAGAACGGATTTGTTAAGGAGCCTTGTGCGTGGCTGGGTGAATGTGTGGAGACAGCTTTTACTCTGTTTCTTAGTAGTTCCTAAAGCACACATTGCTCAGGGATGACCTGATATCTGTCCAACTTCACATGAAGTTGTTTGAAGCATAGGTTTTATGAAAATGAAGATGGGATCAGGAAGAGGCTTTACAGATTTTCACCTATACATCTTACAAATGTACTTAGTATATCATATTGTCAGTTATGTGCGTGCATAAGTATTGATTTGAAATAATTTTCCAAACAGATGGTGCTCATCTTCAACAGCCCTGTGTTCTATTTACCTCATTAGTGAGGCCAAGGAAACCAGCCAAGTTGCAGCTGTGCTTCTCAGCTGTTTCTGAGAGATACACCTGTGAAACTCTCCACTTGGACATGATAGGAAAGTCTGCACTCCTGTAACTGAAAGATCCACTCAAATAGCCAAGATTAAACTTTCTAGTTAATTCTGTGGCCTTACAAGAGCCAGATCATGCCCTAAGCTCATAGTGGACATATATTTAACCTGTTTAAAGCCATCGCCAGGCTCTTCATGTCTTCACAGAAAAGTATGGGAGTGCACACAAGTACTTTCTGTCTTCAAATTTTATGTTTTTCTCAACCATGGCACTGCCTCAGCTGTGCTGTATAGTGCCACTTCGTTGCCAGGCTGATTTTGACTTATGCCTTCCAGAAGAAGGTAGAAAGCAGAAGAGCTATACTTTAACTATTTGCTTCAAGGAACAGTTACAGTTTTGTGGGGTTTTTATGTAGTTAATCTGTTAAATGTGAAATCCTCATCTTACAGAACATTACCTTAACAGTGTGTTGTCTGTGATTATTTTCAAAGGTCTCTAAAGGGGACTCTGAGATTATTTCCATACAGTCATGGTCTTGGTACAGACAACATGCTGCCTGCTGAATTCTTCTGTTTGTGTGAGTCACGAGCTACAGGAATACTAGGGGCTTAGTGGGTTTATATGCTGGCACTGAATCCCCAGAGACAGAAATGAATCAGTAGTGAAGCTCAATCTAGCACAATCTTCCTTCTGCTGGAAGGAGAATGAAAAAGTGATTAGTATCATAGTTATCACTGTGGTGCTGGTGCCTGGAAAATCCTACATAAGGGTCAGGACTGATATATCTCACTGGCAGCCTTTATTAGCGTTCCTGTAGAGCCCTGCTGAAAAATTAATGCCCTTCTTGTGAAATCTCTCTCCACTCAAAAAGGCTTCCTGAGCTGCAGGCAACTTACAAAAATGGGAGCTCAGTGCAAAATGTGGATCCAGCCTGGGCCTTTCCTTTCCATAGAAGATTCTAACAAACTCAAATTTTACCTCATTACCTTCAGATTCTTCATGCTTCTGCTCCCATCCTGGCTTCTGAAGGTCTTCTTTCCCACTAGGTTCTGCTTTTAGAGCAAATTACCATAGGAGTCTGAAAAAAACCTCAACATTTCAAACTGAGGTCCCAGGTCACCCTCTCGAAGCTTTGCCTGTGTCACTCATGACCAATACCTGCAAAAAGAAACAGCAAGCTGGTGCTCGCTTCTTCAATCTGCGCTGCTGCTCGCCTGTGGAAGGCTATCCTTGTTCAAACACTTTCATCAGTTTGAGGTATAGGAGCAGTATTAAAGAAAAACTTCCTCAGAAGTACAGTTTTCAGGGATGGCTCTTAGTCCCTGTAAGCAAATCCTTAGCCTCTCACAGAGGGCTCAAGATCAGTGACCAGATTTGCTGAAGAACAAGCCGCTGAGAAATGGGTTTATTTGCCCCTGTCCCAGAGGACTGGTGAGACATCCAGCTCTGATGCTGCTCAGGTGCTGCTGCCAGTGAGGCAGGGAAGTAATGCTCCAAAGAATCTCCCTCATGGCAAGGACACTACAGGAGAAGATATGGAGTCGTCAGGAGGATGCCTGAGATCACAACTTGCTGGGCAGATTGTGTCTGAGCTATGACTCCCCATTTAAACCTCATGAAATCTGTGGCTGTCCTTGGCACCACTGCATTTCTCTGTTTCGCAGGAGTTTTGGCCTCATCAGTGATGTCAGTCTTGAACATCCTGGAGAAGAAGGTGGTGTTAGAGTGCTTTCAGCAAGTGCCCATTTCCTTTTGTTCTTTGGCTGTCAATTTTAAACAAGAGCAACCACATGAATTTGGAACACTTGAAAGACTAAAAGAAAATAAAATGTAAGCTCCTTGGATTTTTCTTGTATCTGTTCTTCATTAATCTTATCAGCAAGATGCTTGGCTTTTTAAATTTGCCGAAGTATTTACTCCTGATAAGCCTTATCAAATGAGCTCTTTCTGCTTCTCATGCAGCCTGATGCTACCCTCTTGCACTCACAGGCCTGGCAGCAGCAAGACACTTTATGTGCTGCCTGGGATGCTCAACCAAATCTTGGCAGCACTGCCTGCTGTGGCAGTGGCTTGTGCCAGCAGCGCTTGTTAGCCCAGAGTGCTCTGGGCTCACCCTTGAGTTGTACCATGTTGCTCTGCAGAAGAGCGCAATGCAGGAGTGAGACATCCTTATTGCTTGCCTCTTCTAGAAAATGTAGCTGCTTTTTACAATGTTATTTCTTAATATTCCTTGAGAGACTTGCCCAGGAAGTATCTGCTGTTTTGCAAGAGAAACACATTCACCTGTCTGTGCTTTGTTACCCTTTTGATTTCTCAATCCAGCATGTGCCAAATAGGTAGCACTGAGCAGTCATGCATCTTTTGTTCACCTTCACGCCCAAAGATACAATAATCTATTTTGTTTTGCTTGGGTTTTTTATTTTGCTGAATGAGTGTTCAGCTGCCAAGTCATCCATTTTTTTCTAAATGCCAGACAGCTTCAGTTGCTTTAAGAGCACCTGAAAGCCTTTGGCATTTTGGGGTCACTGGTTTGGGCTTGCTGTCAGTGCTAATATTATTTGACTTTCAAAATTAGATTTTAAGCCTTGTGCAAAGCTATACGTAGCCAGGATGTTTAACTGCAGTGTCATAAACTCCACCCACCAAACCCCAACAACTAATAGTATATGAACCCAACATGGGGATGGTGTGTAGACATGTAAACAAATGAATCAGCTCAGTGACTTTGAAAGCAGTTAGTGAGTAAGATTTTAGTCCAGCCGAAATAGCAAGACTATTTTCAACATATTGCTTTAAGCTCGAAGCAAGTCTTCCTAGTGGGAAGGTTTTAGCCAGAAAAAAACATGCAAAGATGAAATAAAAAAGCTGCTCAAAGCTGTGGCTGCATCACTGCATGTACTTGTGGGCAGATAGGGAACAATTTCTAAAAGACTACCACAACCACTTTGAAGGGTTTATTTACATTTGTTAGAAAAATCAAAGTAATAGAGAATGAATAAATGGCCTGTTAAATACAGGAGGAAAAAGGAATGACAAAATAGATGATTCTCAATGTCAGTTAAATATTAACACATAAATGTTATCAGTCCTTGAACCCAGTGTCAGGAAACTCTACGCCAGTTTTAGGCAGTAATATCTTTCAAAGTGTATAACTTAAACAATCAATTACTGCCTTAAGTTAATTTTAAAGTTTTCAGTAATAGCAGTTGTATGAGATACTGGAAGGAGATGCTGAAGAGCTTCTTGTACTGCTGTGCAGCTTACAGGCATACACAGTGACAAACACAGAAGCCCATGCTTTGCTCTTTCACTGTTTCAGATACCAGAACCTCATTTCCAGAATGTAAGTGGTGATTTGTGAGGATGAGCACAGCAAAGTAAATATGAAATCTGTTTTCTTTTGCTACTTGCCATCTTTATTTTTGGTACCTGACACCCTATTTTCCCATGTAGAGAGGTGGCTTAGCAATGGAGCAATTCTGTAAAAGCGCTGGGAAGTGATGTATGGCCTCAGGCTTTAATCTCATCTGTGACAGGTCTTGAGATATGATAGCTGGAAGCACAAAAAAGCTGGCACCTACCACTGAATATTAGGAAAAATACTTTGGCCTGATGATAACAGTGTTGAGAACTTACTTTAAACAATCCACAAAACCAAAACTTGCTCTCGAAATGTTGTTCTTCGTGAAGATATCTCTCTGCACATTCTATGTGACTCAGATTCAATGGGGATGGGAAGAACTGATGACAGCTTAGGGCAGGCTGAGCAGAAGGAAGTGGGCTTCCCTAGAAATCCAGTAAGAAAAACTGCAGAAAGCATTAAGAAAGGAGGTAAATGCGGCTTGGGAAGTATATATGGTCAGACTGCAGTCGGCAAGCACTAGTCAAATGGGATGGCGAGAAGATGGAAAGATGCCAAACTGCTTTGAAGAAAGACTTCTGATTCCTGAAGACACAGATCTCCACACAGGTGCAGTTGGTAGGAGTTAGGAAGAGCACCAGTGGCATAATGCAGCACCTATGGTTTTGTTGTGGATAAATCTCTGAAACTTCAGTTCCAGGACAGAAGTCATCAAAGTGACACCCAACTTAAAATAACTTTTAATGCAAAGTCTGCCTCATAAGCAGGGTATGGGCATGAGTGAATTGGAAACAGGTTTGTAGTCTGGCGCAAACAGGCAGCAACACAGTAGAAAGATCAATAGAGAGGAATGTTCTGTGCTGCTCCTGGGGTCTGTATTACAGACCATGGCTGACTGCATGCGTAGGTGAAGTGGGCTGATACCTGGAGGGCAGGCTGCCTGCTCTGCTTATATTAGAGGTGATGGGTTGTGACAGAACAGCATGTTCTTTTCTATAGCCAAGCTCTCCCTCCCATGTGCAGGGGCCTTTGCTGATGGAAGGACTGGTATGTGTGGGTGGCAGCTTTTCCTGTGAGCATGGGACTAGCATCAGCTTTCTGAGCAGCAGCAGTAGCCACTGCTCTGTTTGTGTCATAGCCCAGGCTGCAGGAGCGGGAAGTCACCGTCTTCAAAGCTCCCCTCTGGTCTCTGTCTCAGCCAGTCCTCTATGTGTGACAGTAGTCAGGGAGAGGTGAAGAGGAGCTGGTAAAGCTGGGAGGAGGAGGAGAATCTCTTGGCTCTTCCCAGAGTCCTCCTGAAATATCTGTTGACCTCCAAACTTGCAATTTTTTCCCTCTAGATATTAATTGCCAGTCAGCTCTGTGCTACACTGAGCATTTGCTGCTCACTTCTGACTGCTCAGGTCTCCTTATGCCCTCTTCAAGACTCTTCTTTTAGCCCTTTCTCAGAACCTCTTGCCTACAGCCTTAAACCAAGGTTTTGCTGAGAAGTCTAAAGTCAGTTCTATTATGAAAGATATATTTTCTTAGAAGCACTGGTATCAGGCAAGGTGGCAATGTGTCTTCCTCTTCCAAGTGACATTTTTGTGGTGTTTGTGCACAAAGGGCAAAAGCAAGGGTTAATGCTCTGACCATCTGAGGGCAGTGGATTAAGAATATATTGCATCTGCAGTTAAACAGATCCTCCTGTTCCTCCTCTATTAGTATTATGGTTGTTACTACAGTCATTTGTAGGGCATCTAAATGAAAATCATCCAGAATAGAGATGCTTGAAATTGAGGAGGAAAGCAGAATGAAACATGAAGATTTCCAAGTGAAGATGACCTCTGTTGCTCTTTGAGCTCAGACTATGTGAGCGCATGATGACTTCTCATGTGACTTGGCTGTAGCCATAAGTCCTTGTCCTCTGAGATGGCTGCAGAATGGAGTCCCTGAGCAGTATGGGTCATCAGGATACTTGGTGGCTTCATATTCTTTCTGTAGCCTTTCCTAAAGAAATAAATTTCATGCAAATTAAGAAAAAGACCAAGAAGCAGGAAAATTAGGAAGTTTGCAGGAGTGATTGGGTGGTGAAGAGAAGACTTGCCTTGGAAAGAAGGCAGTGCAGCTGCCAGCCAGTGTAATTAGCCAAAAAGCCTGCAGAGTGTGGAGAGGAGGTCGCAAAATGCACAGCTTCTGCCATGGCACTGCTCAATCCAGAGTAGTGCCTGCAGAAATGTAAAGCCTAGCCAAAGCCCAGGTATTGCAGCTGATCCTGTGTGAAGGCCAGAACCCTTCTGGGCTAGTGAGTCTGCTAATGCATAGCATGCACTGTACAGGGTGCGCAATCCTATGAAGGCTTTGGAGAAGGAAATGCATGATCCCATGCACAGAGGACTGATTCAGTCCTTACCAATAGCATCTGAGCATGCTGGGAGGTAATAATTATTACCTCAGAGTAAACTAGAACCTTGATGACAAAGAATTGCAAGTGAACTTCTGAAATATACAGTAATAGAATTAATCATCTGTATCATTGCTTAGTGTAACTGTAGAGGAAAAAGAATTATGGTAGGCAAGATTTCCTTGATAACCTCTGGGTCAGTGGATCTATCATATCTCCATTTATGTAAACTCTAGTCCTGCCAGGAGCCTATGTTCAAAATATTTGCTGCTGATAATTGGAATTGAGCATAAGGAGGCTTTTATGAGTTGTTGGATTGTTTAGGGTTTTTTTCCAATTTTCTTTGTACTGTCTGTCTTGTCATCTAATGAAGGTAATCAAGGAAAAAAGACAACAAAAAAAAGTGTTTGTCAGGATTTTTACTACAAATATTTTCCTTCTATGATATTTAATATGAAAACCACATTTAATTTTTCCTAAAGCAATTCATTCATTGATAAAGGCTGGGTTAAGGATATAAAAAGTGAGTATATTACACTCAGGAGTCACACAGTGATAGATATGGGTTTGATATCAGAGACTATAGGTAAAAACCTCCTTTCCATGGCCAGATTCCTTACATGCTGCTTTTCTCAATGGGCAGCAGCACAGCAGTGTATTTGTATGATCCTTAGGAAAGCTGGATCCAGAGCCAGTTCCTGGGCCGAATGTTGTCTGTTTCTAAGCAAGCACATTTTCTCTATGGAAATGAAAGCCAAGCAAACATGCAGGTGATAGGGGAAGATGTATTTCAGCCTGCTTTACTGAAGGCATGGAATTCTATATCAGTTCCACTCCTTTTATTAATCTCTTTTTTGTCTCCATCCCTGTTCAAGCAGTGGGGAAGTTCAGCTCCTCAAAAGCAGCTTGACTTGTGTCACTCAGTTCCTCATTAGCTGATGCAGTTACAAAAAGTAGAAAACTCTCTGGGGCTTTAAAATAATGATGTGTGCTTCTTGAGAGGCATTTCTCATCACTTCTGTATTGGATTTCAGAATCTTTTTAGGTAACCAATCTATTTCTCATGGGTGCCATTGTGGGTGCTTTATTTCCATGTGCGCAGATTTGTTTTGCAGGTCTGTTTTCAATGTCTGAATTAGTCAGCTGAGAAGAAAAAAAAAAGACTTATACGAGAAAGAAGATGCAAAAGTAAGCATAATGATCTAGACAAATGAGAAGTTTGCTCCTTAGAATCTCACAACTTTGAATCTTTTGCGTGTCAGCATAATTTAAACTGCACAAGCTATGGCATTGATTGGCATATATTTTGATAATAGTCTTCGTTCATTCACTGCAAAACATTTCTTCAAAACCTTCAACATTTTTTTCTGGTCTTCACAATTTTGCTGTGATATCTGATGGGGATGCCAGATGGCCCAAAGAGATATACATCAAACAGGTAAAGGGTCCCTGCATCCAGCCCTTTGATGGTCTCTGTGGTGACAGCTCGCTGAAGATTTATATCATAGAAATGCTTGCACAGCACCTTCTCTGACTTGGGTCGAGATTCAGACCCAGAGCACCTGTCCGCACTCTGCAGTTCTGTCCAGACCTGATGCTCTTCAATCCTTTTCTTGTACACACAGTACTTGCTCTTCTCTTGTGTTCCTAGCCATGCAATAGTGACAGAGTTGCAGGTCCTCAGTTTACTGAAGGACTTGACTTTTAAGCTCTCTGGAAGAAGTGGGAATAAGGGCTTGTGGAAATGGGTTGACACCTGTACTTTCACAGAAGAGTTAGACGACTCTGTGGAACTAAGCTGCACCAAATATGTGTCCAGCAGTTTTCCCTTCAATGAGAAATACCTCAGCCCTGAGATGTTTTCTGATGCCACTGGTTTACCATTCTTAGTTATGTGAACCCGTACTTGGCCACGACACAGCTGAAAGGTGAATTGTATTTTCTTATGCCTTGCCTGGTACTGCAGGCTGTAGAATTTCTGCTTTTTCCCATCCAGGACAACCTGAATCATTTTCCCATCTTTCAGCTCCCTCACCTTAGGTTCAGGTTCTTCCAGGGTTCTTGCAAATGTCCCAGTGTAAGCAGCACTGGCATTTGTGAGGAGATTGACAACAAAAACATCAAAGTAATACTGGGTGCTGGGGCTGAGATTGGGCACTGTGTAAGTGTTCTTGGTACCCATGCATATCTGCCTGACTTCCCCACTACTCACTTTGTTGATGATACTCGATTCACTTTTGGACAATATCATCACCTGCTGTGGTTCAAGAAGGTAGGGAGAGAGAGACAAAGCTAATGTAGGTGGCAGTTTCATTCCAGAGGATCTGATTGCTGTCTCAGCAGCACATAAGCTCTTATAGTTGTGCTTTTCATTAACCAGAAGACAGTACTGAATGTTATCTCCATGTTGCAAGACAGAGGGACTGTGTTTCCAGGTTAGAGTCACTGTTGTATGCCCAATGCCAATAACATCTATCCGTGGATCCATTGGAAGTTCTGGATAGAGGTGCCCAGATGTTGTGTCGGTTGTTAAGTACACAGTAATGTGCGTGTCTCGCTCAGTGGATAAGAACTCTAGCATATAGAGGGCAGAATGAGAAGACATACCCATGTAAGTCTCTACAGAATTTCCTTTATAGTTAAAAATAGTGGACACCATGCTTGGAGCCTTCTGAAACATTGAGACCTCTTGTGTGCCATGATCACCTGCAGGCAAAAAGCAGACTTGTAGCTTTTTTTTTAAAACAGATGTGAAATAAAGCACACTGAATAGCTTTTATTGTTCGTATGTCAGTGAACATCATATTTTCTTCTTGAAAACAATTACGACTAAAAATGCTTTTGCTACTAGCAATTTATTAAAATAAAAATTGACTAGCTTTTATTTTAGCAGTGCAGTTGTAGAATTATGTTTTCAAGAGGACAATAATTATAAAACCACAACTTGCAAAAGCTTGACTTGCATTGTCCCTGATGTCCCTATAATATTCTTCTTCCAATGGCTGTCTCTTCATGTACTTTACTTCAAGGGGACTCATACTTTCTGTGAAAGGGGTTTTCTTTAGTCTAGTTTTGTGCCATCATCTCTTGTGAAGAAGGAAAATTTATCACTTCAAGGGAACATATTTGAACTCCTCAGTAAGGTGTACCTGCCTGACAGGTAAGGACTTGTTAAGGGCAGATTTCAGAGCTCAGTTTCAAAAATTAATTCAAAAAATCATGAAAAAGAATGGGATTTCCTTTTAGCTAAAGGCAGCATAATGCCCACTGCCATGGCAGATAGTGTTCCAAGAAAAATAAACAGCCAAATCTTCTCTGCACTGCTGTAGGGATCAAAATGATAGGTTGAAGTGGCCTGAGCCACAGAAAAATAGCTGAGGCAGCAGAGGGAAGTCTGGGCCAGTACAAACATTTTATGAAGCTGATCTGTATTTGTGGAGCCCTGAAGACACAGGATTTCTCCCGAATATTAATCTTAAGTTTAGACTTTGGCATTTAATCCCTAATTTACTTGACTGCAAAATCCCATGGGCCCTCATGCTTTTCTCATGGAGACTGAGACGTCCTCTTCAGCCCATGTCGGTTTACAGGAGAGGAAAGCATGAGTTGTTTAAGCTTGCAGGGAATTTCCTGTAACACAACTCCTTAAGAATAGCTTATGCTTTCTTTGTCTCTGCTTAGGCAGACTGAAGGTCTTACCTTGTTCTGCTTTTCCAAGGAAACTTGCCGAGGTCTTGTGCACAAGTATGCTCCATTCGATGGGAACATCACAGGGGGTCACTGTTATTGTGAAAGGTGCAAGAGCTCTGCCTTCCTCCAAAGCAAAGTAATACCTGTAAATGTAGATAAAAACCAGAGGGAAAGTGTTAGGAAATTCAAGTCTACCCGAGACTCCTTAGAATCAACCATTCTGGTGCGGATCACTCCAATGTGGGTAGAAATGACTTGTCACTTGAGGTTCATTAACACAAGGGGATGATGAATGTCTGAAATCTTCAGCCGTGGGAAGAATACTTAGTGTGGGTTTTTTTCTAATCCACATATATTTGCTGAAAGATTTATCCACTTACCATAGGCAATATTTTTCCCACTTCAAGATATATTATTATATATTATATATATTATCTCAGTACTTACCTGGTTATTTTGGATGATGGGTGTGATTAAACTGAATGCCTTTTAGATAACTACCAGCTGGCTAACTCAAGGAATTTGGTATGCTTTTCTCCAGGATTTCCCTGCTGGAGTTCAGTGAAACCTCTTAGAGCCTATCTTCCCTTATATGTGCTTACATGCCTCGGTCTTCCTGGGTATTAGATAAGGTGGGTGTAACAGAATGGTTTTAGTCAGTCCTGAACATTATCAGACATCAATGGCAGGTTTGGAACAGTCCAGTCTGAGATTACTTGCCTTCATGACAGAAGTTGTTGCATGTAAGTCGTACTAAGCAACATCTGTCTACTCTGTTAGGTTTTGATTCCAGCCTCCTGCCTTATTTCTTTGGTTTTCTATTTATTTCTGTTGTTTTTGTGTATGTGGACTGTACACACAGAAATGTTTCCACTTGTGTCACTCACTCTGCAGTTAAATGAAGGCAATTCAAGGGATTTTGTTCATTAGTGAGACAAGCCTAGTCATTATGGATACATCATGTGAGCCTTGAGGTCTGGCTTACTTTCAGGATATGGCTACCGGGCCACAGTCAGTCTTCACTGGAAACAGTTTCACATTCTTGAGCCTTTTACTTGAAGCCAAAACTTGTCATCTCTGGGTTTTCTGTTTGCATGGCTCTGGGGTTCATAAGGTCCTTACCTGATCATGCTAAACTGAAAGGGGTTTGGCTTCCTGATTGCGATCTTAATGTTATGCCACAAGAGCACAGTGAAATAAACTTTTCTTTGAGATTTCAATACTTACTTTCTTTTAACAAGGAGAGCTCTTAGTTCTGCTCTTGTAAGCATTGTCACATTATATAACATGTGCCACGTTCTGGTTTCTTTTTTGTGCAATGCATATCAAGACTGAACCATCTGGCTCACCCTCTGCTCCGTGGCCACTCCACTTGGGTGTATGTCAAAATCTGCACATGTTGGTCACTGTCCAAAGTGGAGTCTGATTAAACCACTTGAAGTGCATGTCTTCCCAAAAAAGCAAATTGGTCTTTGCTACCCAAGATGCAGTGCCAGTTGTAATATCTAGATCATCTACATATCTAGATATGGCAGAAAACTTTGTAGATATTTTGGGGAAGTGAAGAATCTGCGGAATGTCTGCATGCAAAACTCTTTTGATCTTAGCAAGCTTTAGTGCCATTCAACAAAACACTTCCAGCATGCAGGACATTTTTTAACAAGAAGTCTGTGCAGATATTCTATTGATTTTGGGGATAGTTAATTTGCTAGGTAAAATTATTTTATTTTACAGTGAACGCAGAACTACTGATATTTCTGCAGTTCTGAAGCCAGGCTGCTTGTGATATAACTGTTTACTGATGGAGCCCACCCACTTTGTGTCAGCTCTGCTACTGCTCTGACAAACACCACAGAAAGCTGCCTGAAATGCGTACATGAATCTAAACTTCATCTCAGAGGCTCATTGCAGATTCTGGGCAATGTGATGACACCTAAGCATGACATCAGTGGAGCATTTCTCTGGAAATTCAGTGTGCACTGATAGAACTTTGCACATGCATAGCAATTCTTGTACTGGCAGCATACAGCTATCAGTGTCATAAGAGGTGTCTGGGACTGGAAGTGACTGATTTGCTCTTACCTCTTAGGTATGTCCTTCAGCAGGTGAATTGTAGTTTCCTTACCATCAGCAAGTATCAGCGAGTGGTAGAAATTGAAGAGATTGGTGTTGAAGCTCTGATGGGAACTGGTGGTTGGTGCTTTTATGGAATGACACAAACAAGCCATCATGAGAAGGTGGAGAGGCTGATAAAACCAGAACATCTTCAGTACTGCAAAGTGAAATGGCAAAAGTGAATGGAAACGGCTGACTTGCAGGCAGGGAAAATAATCAGTGACCCTCTCTTTCTGTTCTTTCCTTGCTACTAATCATAATTACAGCAAGCCAGACACTCAAAGAGTGTCAGTCTCCAGTTTGCCAAATTGCTTGAAGTTTGCAAAGAAACATTTCTTAAAGAATTTCTCTGCAAAAATTTTATGTCAGAAGCTTCTATGAAGTTTTTTATTGCAGAAAGATACAGTCAATATAGCACAAGTGCAATATTACAGGACAGTTATAAAATTACTTTCACTGCTAACAAAATGAGTGGAGAATTAAATTTAAAATATTTTTCTTAGTTTATAATGTTGAATTATAAATGAATTTGCTAAATTTCAAGGCTGGGTTATTTGTAATGGAACTGTCACTTCCAAACTCAAAGGAGGTCACTATACCCCAAACACTGCTTCTGCTGTTCTGTCAAAGATGGTTTAATTTTTATTTCCTTCATTGTTACTGTAGGTATGTGTGGAAAAGAGGATCAGCATAACTTACTCAGTGTAAGATACTGTTTGGTGAAAATTTGGAGAATCCTGGATAAGAATCCCTAAACTGATATTTAGGACACTTTAAGCTCTTCTTCTTATTTAAAAGAAGGCTTTATTGCTGCAGGGCAGCTGGATAAATCATTTAGAGATTTTCGTTTTGCCTTTCCCACCTGCATCACTTCCAGCCCATCTAAACATTTGCTGCTCACTGGAACTATAACAGCTCTTTTGCATTCATTCTGTTAAGGGATATTTTATTCAAAAAAGCATGTATGCCCCCTCCTTTTGCCAGGAGGTTTTATTATCAGCTTTGAATATATGAAAGAAATGTACACAGTCTCAAAAATCATCTCTGGCATTACATTTGCCATCACAGCTGGCATTATTTAAACTGCTGTGTACTTTGAACAGAGCCACATGATAGAAGGTTCCAGTTAGGACAAGAAATTTTCACAGTACACCATTATGCGAGATTATTGATTATCCTTACAACTTTTTTGTCTGCCACACCCAGTTTCAGAAAGAGAGGAAAGTGCAAAAGTAAGGAAAGGGGAGAAGAAAGGCATAGATGTTTAACACAGGTGCCAAGCTGCAGCTCAGGGATTTGGAAAGCAGAGGGAGCTCTGCAAGCAAGATCCTTTTTTTTGAGGAAAAAGTAGCTTATGGCATCTTACAAGCAGCAAGCAGTAAAGATCCTGGTTAAATCTGATTATTGGTGAATTATAGAAGAGAACATTAAAGACAAAGGCTCAGCCCTTTATCTGTTTCTGAGCTCAGCCCTTTCCTCATGATGCCTGCAAACATGCAGAAGATCTTAGGCAACCAAAATATCTACAATTCAGCAGATCTGCTGTCCATTACAATTAATGTGACTTTATAAAAGGACCAGTTTCTTTATAAATATTTCAAACGGGTACATTTAAACATAGCATTGAATACGTCTGAAGATTTTGCTTCACAAAATTTGTTTCCATCTGTGATTCCCAAAGTAAATCACATCTTTAGTATCAGTGAGATTATTATTGAAATTAGCACTACCTGGTCATCTAAGTCTCAATACCCGATATCCTAATAAAGTTAAGATATTATCTTCCTCTTTGTAACATTTTTAGACCCTGGCTGAAAGCAAGATTAAACAACCATCTGAACAAGTTGAAAGAATAGTTAAGATTTTTAATAGTTAATAGTTTTAATAGTTAAGATCCATTTTTAATGTTCTTATAAAAGAGCTTTACTTACAACTCTGAGTCACTTTGCCACTTTGTTATTCTTGTAGTCTAATTATAGCTTATAGATTCAAAATATAACCCCAAATATTTTGTTTTACCTTTGACAGTGGAATCTGAGTTGCTCTGTGCTTCAGAGAGGATTAAAAAAAAAGAAAAAGCCTTTCTGGTGCTTAAATGACAGGATCTGGAAAACCACACTGATACCACTGCTGCTCAGCTATTCTTGACCAGGAAAACAAACAAGCCAAGCAAGCAACCAACCTATAATCAGCTTATCCCAAACAGAACATCATCCTAAAGGCTGATTTCACTCAATTACACAAACAGTTTACTCTCAGACTCTTGGGAATATGCTACATAAAAAATACTATGCTTACCTATTGTGCTCCTGGCCAGATGATCCCCAGACTGCTCTCTTTCTGTGCTGAAAAAGCATAAAATAAAACAACATAGACTTTTCAGATCTCTGTAGGCAGATGAAAACCAAAACTGTGCAACCAGTTTAACAGAACCTAACTGATTTTTCCATATGGCTCCTGAACAGACATAGTAACTAAAATGCTTACAGTTTTTCAAGAAAAGAAAAGAAAACAGAAAAGAACCCCAACACCACAGAGTTTTGGTATTATCTTATGTTGGGTGTTTTAAAAGGTTATTTTAAACTTGCATAAATTTGAGTCTTCAAAGTCCTGATTGCTGCCTTTTCAGTTCTAGAGTTCCTTGTGGAGGGCTGCAAAGCAGGTTCAAATGTGCTGCCTCCAGACAGCCGGACTTTATTCCTGCACAGAGTGTCAGCCAGACTGTTAGAGCAGCCTAATCCCAGCAGTAACTGGCCAGAGAGCAGGTCTTTGACAGAAACGCACAGAAAGGAGGAGGGGGTGAGATAGAAAGAGCAAATACTGTTAACCCTTGTTTGCCCTTAATAAGAACCAGCCAGGGGCACACCAGTCTCCTCCAGAAAACTAGTATTGCATTAGCAGCTTGATGGCCCTTCCATGGAGCCATGTGATCTCACTCACAGCGCTGCAGAAGTTTCTGGTAGTTTCAGGTGTATTGTGTTTCTTGTGTGTTTTTTATGGTCCAGCAGGCGCTGGCTGGCTTACAGAAAGAAGTAAAGTCTGAAAAGGTGCAAAGCAGGGAATTCTCTGCATTTTCTAAGCAGACTGGAATTAGTGATCTTTAGAAGACTGACAGAAATCTACTTAATAGAGCTGAGCAGATTTTTTGGCTTGCAGAGGCTGTGTAAGAAAGAAACTCCAAAAGAGTATGGGCTGAGGGAGTATTTCTGGTGTGAAAGTATTGTGGCTGGGGGAGCAGGCAGGAAAAGGGTACATGGGAAATGGTGCACACCAAGTGCAAACAATTGGGGTAGCAAAGCAGTTGTAACAAGCCATGGTCCTGAAAAGGCTTGTTCCTGCTGAATGAGAATGGTGTATGGCCAGGGTTCATGTGCTGCTTGTACTTCTTGGCCTTTTGGCCTGAGATGTCATGAAAGGAGCCCTGAGATCATCCCTGTTGTGATGTCTACTCAGCTTCAGGTCTGCTTAGAAAGGCAAGCTCCAGAAAGTTACATAAGCTTCTATGCTGGTACTTTGCAGGGGGTAAAGACAGAGTATATGAGAGAGGCCGGGCCTTTAAAAAGAGTCTCTTGTTCAGTGTTTAAGTGAATTGCTGTATCCCTTTGCCATTGTCTCCCTGAATTTGAAGATGTGTTATGTAAGACTTCCTGAGATGAAAAGCTTGCTAAGAAGAGGGGCAGGTGAGGGAGAAGTAGAAAGAGGCTTCAACAGATTCTACATAGCAGATTTTAATGAAAATGCAAATTTTCTCCTCAGCTAATGTAATGGAGAGAAATATTTGCAGTGTTTGTCCCATTGCAGGAGATGGTAGGAGTAATTATGCTTTTGTTCATCAAACATCTGCTAAAAATTTTTGCAGAAAAGTTTTTCTGAGCAATTGGGCTTTTTAAAAATGGGCAGTATGTGGGAGCCTTGATACAGGCACTGGACGGTCACAGTATTGGCACTGTGGAGATGAGAAGGGACATTGCAAGATGTTTGCTAGACAGCTAGCTAAAGTAGGGTAGTAAGCAAATAGGATCTTTCAGCTAAACAGTCATTCTAGTGTGAAGTCCAGAACAGGTAGTATCTGAGTAACAGACATAGGAATTAATGAAAATATAAGCACCTAGCCAGAAGCAAACCATTCTCCTAATAGAAGAAAAGCATGAGAAAAAAGTGCTGTAAAGCCCAGTAAGTTCTCAGAGCACTCCTGGATGAGGGAAATCTAGGCTGGAAGAGGATGCTTCAAAAAATGTGCACTAAAACCAGGGCATGAGAGAAAAGATATTAGCCTTAATACAAGTGCAGGGACTACAGTGTGATTTTGTTGAGATTTGAGGGGATTCATGGGTAGGAAGTAAGCAGTGTTGTATAGTAGATCTTCAGCCAGGGCTCAGGAGCAGATGTCACTCATGTTTGGTAAAATCCCTAGTCAATATGGACACAATGGACATGTTCTTTCGAGAAGGGATGTATTCACTGACTCATTCTCCCCAAAACTCCCCACTGATATCAAGACAAACCATTTCCCAGGGCATAATTCAGCTAATTCAGCTTCCAAGGTGTCCTGGGTTCAGCAGTAGCAGTCATTTTTCTCCTCCTTAGTAGCTGGTGCAGTGCTGTGTTTTTGATTTTGGTCT
>WYDI02027679.1:26969-56697 GCA_009867235.2 Psittacus erithacus | reverse complement strand
TGTGTCCAACCTGGCCTTGAACACTGCCAGGGATGGGGCAGCCACAGCTTCTCTGGGCACCCTGTGCCAGCGCCTCATCCCCTGGAATGTCTCCCTGTGCTGTGTGTGCTGCTGACCTGGTGGTTCTGCTGGGGATCCTCCCGGGGAGGATGCTCTGCCCCATTGTTCATTGGGAACCAGGAGCAGGGAGCAAACACCCAACAGATCTCCTGTGTACCTGGATAAATAACCCAGTGCTGGCAGGAACTCGGGACCCGCATGGAGCAGCAGGGCTCCTTGCTGAAGGCTAATGGCCGGATGTCCCAAGACCTTTACTAGTTATTAATATTTTTAGCTAATAAATGGCCCATGACACCGAGGTTATTAATTAATGAGTTGTCACAGGCCAAGTCTTAACCTGGCACTCCAGGTTAATAGCTAACACCCATTGGGTGGGTAAAGGTGAGATGGGGACCTGGCTGTGGTTCACTGGTGGGAGTGATGCTGGTGTTGCTGACCAGCTTCTGCATGGACCTGGGTGATCTTTTGTGCCCTGGGAGGTGTTTAACTGCTTGTGCAAAAGAGATGCTTCCAAATGAGACCGAATTCCTCTGGCTACAGGGATGTTCTCAGCCTGAGCTAATGTGTGTCTTGTCCTCATTGTCTGCTGTATAATCTGAGTGCGGGGGATTTTGGCTGCTGCTGTGGCTTTGGAGAAGAGGTGTCAGGGATCGGCCGCGCTGCAGGGCTGGGAATGGCATCAGGGCTGCACTGGCTCAGCCCTGGGTGCGTCTCCAAGCTGGGCAGGATCAGCGGGGCCGGACTGGGGGCAGAGCGAGCCCTAGGGCAGGATCCCCAGTGCTGATGGGTGCCGTGTCCGTGCCAGGCTGCTGTTCCTGCAAAGCTCAGCCCTAGGCGGGGTGGGAGCTTGAACTTCGGAGCACCTGGGTGTGTGGAGCTGGCGAAGGCGCCCTCCTGCCCCCTGGCAAACAGCATTGCCGGAGCATTACTCACAGGGGCAACGCCGGGATCGTGGAAGTCACAGAGGAGCTGAGGGTGAGGTGTTTCTGGAGTGCTGATGACCTGGATTTCACGGGCTCCCTGCGGAGGTGCATCCCTGGGCACAGCCAGAGCGCGTATAGGCTGGGATTGCTCCCAGGGAGCATCCCGGCTGTGAGCCCCAAGCCCTGTCCTGCTGCTGGGATGTGCTGCGGGCAGAGTCTGCTGGGGAGAGGGCAGCTGCACCACTCTCCTTCCTCGGGATTTGCTGTTCTGGGAGCGAGGATTTCTTGCTGGCCATCAGTAACGAACTTGCTTTCATGCTTGTGAGCAAGTGATGGGGATTAACACCCTTCTGCCCTCCGAGAGGAGAGGAAGGACAGGGGGGGTCAAGACAAGGTTGACTTTCCTGGTGTCCCCTTTCTCGCTGCCAAGGCCCCTCACTGACTTCAGTGGATTTTGGATCAAGCCCTCGAGCATTAATAATAATGACTCATAAATCACTGCTCGCACCACCTGTTTGTCATGTTTCCGCCCACAATAACTATATCAAGTGGTTTTATGAGCTGAGCTGGCACGGGTTGTTTGTCACATCTGGACAGCATCATGGGAGTGCAGAGCAGGCCAAGCCGCAGTGTGTGGCTTTTCCTGGCTGGGGAGGCGGGGAAAAGCCACCCAAATTCCTTCTGTTTGGGGTTGAGTGGTTCTCCTCGGGTAACACATTGGGTCTGGATGCATCCTGGGAGCATGTTTGCTTTGGGAAGGCTCTTGGGTATCCTGAACGCGGGGGGATAGCGCATCAGGGCTTTTTCTAGTGAAGCATTGGAAGATCAGGGTTGCAGCTGCCCCGTTGTCCTTCACGTTGCTATGGAGGTGTCCCCTGCACCATGGCCGTTCATGCTGAAGTCAGCAAATCCCATCTCGGGTCTGGTGCAGGGGCTGCTTCCCCATTGCCTCCCTTTCCTTTTCCCTGCAGCCCAAGCCCGAGAACGCCATCACCATCGCGGTGTCCTCGCGCGCGCTGTTCCGCATGGAGGAGGAGCAGAAGATTTACAGCGAGCAGGGGGTGGAGGCCTATGTGAAATACCAGCTGGACCACGAGAATGAGCCCTTCCTCCCCGGGGCTGCCTTCCCCTTCGTCAAGGTGAGCATCCACCCGCTACAGCCAAGACCTGCTCTGTGGTCCTCACCCAAAACGTCTGGGGAGAGGGGAGAGCAATGGGGTCCTCGTGTGGGGAAGGGGTGGGAAACGAGCAGTGTGGCAGAGGGGATGTAGCCACAGAGCAAACAGAGGTCAAATAAACTTCCTGGTAAGTGATGTGCTTCTTCTGAGACTGAGGAAATGCTGGATTTTCCAATTGGCAGCTGAGCCCAGGAGCTGAAGAAATCATCCATTTGGATCATTTCCTGCTGGGGAATTCTCCTGTTTTTATTTGCTTTGGGGTTTTTTAAATTAAATTGTATTTATTCTTTTAAACTGGCTGAATTCAGCCTTGCTGGAGCCGCCAGCTTCTAATGCTGACACGTTGCAGTGAGGCATTTCAACCTGTGTTTTGTTTCTGATCGCTTGAAAAGCACTTACCTGTAACTGAGTTATTCCCAGCTCCTCAGGAAAGCCTGAAACCTTTTGTGTGTGCAAGCAGCCGAGCAGCTCCCTGTGCGTTCCCCACATCAGTCTCTTTTTCCCAGCTAAAGGCACTTGCTGGTGTCACCGTGGCGCGGTTGGGTTCGGTCAGATCCCTGGTTTTGGTCACAGAAGTGTTTTGCTCACTGCTAAAGGGGTCAGGGCTGTGCCGGGGGCTCACTGACTCCTTCCCCTCACCCTGGGTGCTGCAGGCGCTGGAGGCAGTGAACACGCAGCTACGTGAGCTCTACCCTGACAGCGAGGAGCTCTTCGACATCGTCCTCATGACCAACAACCATGCCCAGGTTGGGGTTCGCTTGATCAACAGCATTAACCACTACGGTGAGCTGAGAGCAAAGCTGTGCTCTGCGCGGGTGCCCATGGCTTTTGGGCAGTGTTATTGCTTGGCAGCGGGATAAGGAGACGTGTCCTCCTGTCTGTCCCTCCAAACCATGTGCTAAGCTCACCTCTCCCCTGTTTCCTGGGCTCTGAGTGGTGATTGGTTGGTGGTGAGGATGCTCTGGCCGCCAGCCATGCTGTTGAACAGTGGTACCAAAGTTAGCTCCATCCTGCTGCTCTTGGGAGGCCACGGGGGAACAGTGTCAAGGCTTTTTTGGGGCAGGCGGGCTGACCCCGGGTCCATCTGCCCTCAGATCTGTTCATCGAGAGGTTCTGCATGACAGGAGGGAACAGCCCCATCTGTTATCTCAAGGCCTATCACACCAACCTCTACCTCTCCTCCGATGCCGAGAAAGTGAGTGGGGCCATTGAAGAGGGTGAGTCTGAGGTCTGGCTTGTGGGGGAAAGTGGGGGGAGCCTGGAGCCCTCAGAGGGTTGGTGTCAACAGCTATAGCTCCAATGCCCCTGCATCAGTGTGAAAGCTAGGGTCTGCCTTGTCCTGCATCCCGTCCTTGATGCTCCAAAGAGCCTCTAGTTTCCATAGCAATAAGGTTTCCCTGAAGCTCCACAGCTCTTCCAAGGCAAAAGCACTGTTTTTCCCCATTAATTCTTGTATGCCAAGGGAAGTTTGTCACCTGGGAATCTGGGTTTGCTGTAAAAGCTCTTGGGGCCAAGCTGCAGGCACTATTGGGTGCATGCATCTCCTTGCAGTGTTTGCTTCCAGCCTGTTGTGTTTTGCTTTGCTCCTCAATGAATAAGCCATGAGGCTGGGTCCTTGGGTAACTGCTGCTTCTTGCCTCACGCTTTACCTCCACAGGGATTGCTGCAGCCACCATCTTCAGCCCCAGCAAAGACCTGGAGGTGTCGGAGAACCAGCTGCGGGTGGCGTTCGATGGTGATGCTGTGCTCTTCTCTGATGAGTCGGAGCAGATTGTGAAGGCTCATGGCTTGGACATGTTTTTTGAGCATGAAAAGGCTCACGAGAACAAGCCTCTGGCACAGGTAGTGCTGAGGTCCAGCCAGAAATAGCCTCTGGAAGGCAGCCCACAGGGATGTTCTTGCCTCTGGGAGCAAGCCAGGGGTTGGCACATGGAGTGTGAGATGCCGTGGGTCAGCTGGCCCATGGGATGGCTATGGCTGGCCCCATGCTGTTGTTTCTGGGGCCCACAGGGAGAAGGGGTTAGCCACGTGTCTGGCTCTGCTGGGACTGGGTGCCTGGAGGAAGGGATAACGTGGAGGTCTGCACACTGATGGTTTCTTCTTGCTCCAACAGGGACCCCTGAAGGGCTTCCTGGAGGCCCTGGGGAAGCTGCAGAAGAAGTTCTATTCCAAGGGGCTGAGGATGGAATGTCCCATTCGCACCTACCTGGTCACTGCCAGGAGCGCGGCCAGCTCAGGAGCCCGGGCACTAAAGACTCTGCGCAGCTGGGGCCTGGAGACAGATGAGGCTTTGTTCCTGGCTGGGGCTCCCAAGGGGCCGCTGCTGAAGAAGATCCGTCCTCACATCTTCTTTGATGACCAGATGTTCCATGTGGAGGGAGCCAAAGAGATGGGCACCATCGCTGCCCATGTCCCCTATGGCATCGCCCAGAAGCACAAGCAGCCGGTGCAGAAGCAAACCCCGAACAGCAAGTAGTGGAGCTGGCTGGTCAGCACAGCTTCACCCGTGCACCACACTCTGACCTGGGCTGGGGTCTCAAGGCACAGAGTGTTTGCCCTGCGAGCACGATGTTATTCCCAGCAGGAGCCGTGTTGGGGTGGGGGCATGGATGGAGGAAGGGGCTGATGAAAGGATTCCTTTTGCCTCTGTATTATTGCAATGTCTTGGCGTTGTCCCTGTTCCCGGGCAGCCCCATGAGCCGTTTCCCCTTTCCTCTGCACTTGCTTCAGGCAAACCCCCTGGAGGATGGAGCCCTCCTTTTGTGCACTGTTTATACGAGGTTTAATTTATTGGTGTTTCTTTAAAACCCCAGGTGATTCCCAAAGCCTTGACTTGCAAAGCAAGCTGAGCTGTTGAACTGGAAAGTTGGGAGCGCACAAAACCCCTTCTTGCAGCTTTGAAACCAAATATTGCCCCTTTTAACTACAATTCCACCATAATATTGTTCTTTGACGCGGGGCAGCCCCTCCTCCCCAGCCAGCAAATCCTTCCTGCCTTTTCAGCAGGGTTTTTGTCAGCTGAGCAGCTTTCCTTTCATGCGCTAAAATTGGGGAAAATAGAAGCAAGCACATGAAGAGGAAAGGCGAAAGTCCTGTTTTCTCCTCGGGGCTCTGGGTTAGTGAGCTGTGAGCCCAGGCTCTCCGGTTTGGGTTTGCCATTTGTGATTTATCATCATCTCAGTGAGGCTTTCAATGGCCAGCTCTGCTGGGAGCAGCCCAGGGTGTGCAGACACACGCGTGGGGCTTGAATTGAGTTAAAGGCAGACCTTAGGGCTATCATTTGAAGTCCATTTAGGTAAATGTGCAGAGGATTTCAGCGTGGGGGATTTAATGAAAGGATTTTATTCCCCCTTTCTAGGCTGAGCCCAATGAGTTGATAGCATCTCCTCAGCTTCTTTAAACCTCTGGTGTTTCCTAAAATAGACGCCTCTGCTAGTGATACTGTGCGGGAGAAGCAAAGCTCCAATGGCAAAACAGGGAGAGAAATCAATTGGAGAGCTGTTTCCAGATGGGTGTGAAAATCACACTGGTGCTTCTGCACAAAGCCCTGTCCCAAAGGATGCTCTCCGGTGTGGGGGGGTTGGAATTAAAGATTACTTCTTTCTTGTGGGTTTTTTTTTCCCCTCTTCTTTGTCTTTTGCAGGCGATATAGCCATGGCTGGGCACAAAGGATGCTCAGTGTTGGCACACAGTAGCTTTCTACAACCACCAGCTCCATGGGCTGAGGTTTCTGAGGTATGTGTTTGCCTCTGGCTCGCCTTTGCAGGGTGCTTTGTGTGATCCTATGAACGAGCTGGTGATGCCTCCCATGCCTTGGGAGACTCTTCTCTTTGCACTAAATCCTGCTCTAGCAGTGAAAAGCAAATAGCACTTCTCTCCCCCGCCCCAGAACTATTTCACTTTGACTGTTACTTGTCACATCTGGGTGAGGAGCAAAGGGAAAAGTCTAAAATCCAAACACAAAACAGTCTTGAAAGCAATGAGTGGCTAATAACATAACCTGTTACTATATGGGTTTGTAACAAGGTTTGGAACAAGGTCTTGTCTTTTCAACATGAACCCCAGATACTGGGATCTGAACTGTATCTCAAAGACCTTTTTGCAGCTGGGATAACAGCCTGGCCTCCCAGGAGACGCATCCATGGTGTCCTGCCAGCCCAGGAGGTGATGTTGGAAGAGGAATGGAGCTGTCAGCAAGCCCTTGGGAACCCCAGGAGGCTGGTGAGGTTGGATAAGGGTGCAAGAGCAGCCACTGGGAATGGGTGCTTGCCCTGGGTGCAGTGGGGAATGCGTGCTTCAGATAAGGGGTGTTGGTGGGGCTGTGCTGTGCAGGAGGAGATGCCCTGTCTGAAGGTGCTGTGCAATGGGTAATGGTTCTGGGGCACAGCCCTGGATCTCAGCAGCTTTCACGGCTGACTTTCCATCATGAGACACACAGGAGCTGGGGCAGGGTATGGTGCAGGCAGGAGTTTTAGTGACTCTGCTTAGGTTCTTCTGCTGCCAGCACAGTTTAGGGGCTCAGCAAATGGGTCCCATGTGAGGCAGAGCTCGCTCTGCACCTCCCAGTCCTTGTGCAGGGAGGGTTTTCTGCTCCTGCAGTGGCTGCCCTGTTTGCTTTTCTCCACATGGCTTCTCATGGTGTTTTTTCTCCATCACTACAACTGGCAGAGGTGGATTTGCTGCTCTCGTACTTCCCCCGTGTGCCTCTCCGTGCTGTCTCCTTGGGCTGGGGGATTAGGTCCGGGCATGTCTCCCACCCGGATGGGCCGGTGCGGTTGTGCCTCTTGTGCTGCCCTGGCCAAGGACTGGACTTCCCGCTGTGTGTTGTTGCTGTGGGTTTCACTTCATTGTCCTCCAGTGGTTTTCCTTATGGATGGGCTGCCTTTGTGGCACCCCTCGGGGTGTTGTTCTGTAATAAACTGTGTTGTCCCAGCCTCGCTCCGTTGCCATTCTCACAATGAGTATTTTGGCTTCCTGGTGCAGTCGGCAAGAGCCTGGGGTCCTGGCTTAGGACCTCCCATGTTTATGGTGAGGAGGTGGCTGTGATGAGAAGGAAAAGGGCTTTTTGGGGTTTAAGGGAGTCCAGAAAATAGAATCAAAGCAGCTACCTGGGAACTGGAGAGCTGTGGGAGAGGTGTGATGCCAGTTGAGAGATGTGCTGTGATCCAGTTCCATCCCTCTGCTTTGTCAACAGGCGCTTATTGTAACCTGGGCTCGTGATGAGGACCTGGGTAAAAATACAGTTTGGCTCTGTCAGACTTTTGTCGACTTGATCTCCCAGCCAACAGGTGGGAGGCAGCAAAAGCTTTTTAGAGGAGATTTATTGCTGCTGAAGTACCGGGTTTATCCGAATAGCGACACTGCAGTTCTGCTGTTGGCTCCTCCCTGCCAATGAGAACAGATGGATTAAGGGGAAGCAACAAATTCTCCATCTGTCACCAAATATAGCCAAGGAATGTCCATAGGCCCCTGGGCAGCATCTCTGCTATGGGTGTTCGTTTAAGGGATGGATGGATGGCCCTCAGCAGAGTGTTCCTGCTCGCTGGAATGCTTGCCCTGCATGCTCTTCCACCAGATGCCTGGAGGAATGATAGATTCCAGCACTGATAAGGCCCACATTGCACCAGTGCAAGTCCAGGTGGGTCCACACTGCCCTGAGAGGTTGCGATGTCCATGGCAAAGCCCAGAGCTGCCTCTGATGTTCATGCAAAGACCGACTTGAGCCCTTGACTTGCTCCTGGAGTCCAGCGTTGGGTCTGTGATGTCTCATCGTTGGTTTGCTGCAAGCCTGAGATTTTTGTTTCTGTCACCTGTTTTCTGGGGTTCTCATCGGGCTTTGTGATGAGTGTGCTTTAAAATGAAGAGCACGGAGGAGGAGAGAGCGAAGGCAGAGCTGGTGCAGAATTATGCTGCCACTCAGCTATTGTCAGCGCAGATGTTCACAAGGTAATCACGGCCTTTGAGCAGCCAGAACTGCTTTTCATCACAAATCCAGGATTGAACCCCAAGAACTCGTGGGGTTCTTGGTGAGGAGGCGACAGCCCTGATGAGCAGCTGCGTGGCAGGAGGCCAGGCAGTGTGTGGACTCTGAGCTCCTGATCCCCACCTACATATAGGGTAAGTCGTGACACCTCCCTGCCTCAGTTTCCCCATCACCATAACAGATCAGAATGATTCAGAGGTAACGTCAGGTCTGGAGGGTGACTCCAGCTCCTTGCAGAAGGAAAGCAGCAATCCAGGAGTGCTCTGAAGTGCAGTGAAACCCCATATCTGCAGTGATGCCTGCATGGCCAGCAGCAGGTCCTGGTGTGCAGGGACCATGCAAGTACAGGGCTGTTCTTACACCCCTGTTGTGTTGGCCATGAGGGGTCCCATGAGGGGGCTCCACCTTGTCCCTGCAGCACATTTAGTTTTACATCCTCTCTGAAGCACAGAAACAGGGCCAACAAGTGCGAGCAGGGACCTGCAGCCACCCCAGGAGGCTGAAATGTCAGAGCAGGGGACCTGGTGACAGGGTGACAGAAACACCAGGACTTGGAGGAGTAGATAAGAGGACCTGGCGGCAGGAGAACAAGCAAAGGGCACTTGCTATCAGCGCTAGCGGGGCCGTGCCAGGATTTGAACAGCCTGAGCATCTCATTCCTTTGACACCACTATTTATAGCAGCGTTTGCTGATGCCTCTGTCACCGGAGCCTAAAACGGGTCCCCTGCTGCACTCAGGGTTCAGCCATGTGCTGGGGAGGCCACCAGCGAAGCACTGACTCAGTGCAGTGCGTGCAGAGCTGCTTATCACCTGCGGATGGGGAAAGAGGCAGCTCCACACTGGGCCAGTGCCTTGGAAGAGGCACCAGGTGGTTTCAGTCTAAGGCCTGGCCTTTGGCCAGCAGTTTGTGGGGTGAATAGACCCACCTTCCACCCCACTTCTTCCTTAGCCCCACATCTGTCTGGGAGCCAGAGGGTTCCGCAGCTTGATGATGGTCCTTAGATAGCTCTGTGTGTTACCCACGCTGGCAGAAACAACCCTTTGGTTACAGGGCTAGAGCAAAATGCAAGAAGGCAAAGATGTTGTGTGTGCAGAGCAAATATTCCCTGTTCTCTGCCTGGAGATTTGCCTCTTACAGAACTGCTTCATTTCTCCAGTTCTGCCCTGGCCAGTGAGTGATGGAGGTGGAGATGCCTCTGTCCCAGTGTTTTCCCATTCCTGCAGCAGAAGCTTTGTTACCAGGACTGCACTTCAAAGCTGCGCTGGCAGCGCTGGGCTGGACGGGACTGTGCACATAATCCCACCGAGGAGGAGGAGAGGAGGAGGTCTGCTGGGGCTGCACTGGAGCGATGGCAGCCCCTTGCTGCGCCGAGCTTTCTGGCTGAATGACTTGAGAGGAGATGGGCATTAGTGTGCTGGAGAACTGCAGCAGGCCTGGGCGCAGGGGTGGGCTTTTGCTTGTTCCCACTTAGGGCGCATGGCATGGTTATCCCTTCTTCATGTGGCAAAGAGGGGATGCAGAGCCCCGGACTGGCTCTGTGTACATGCAAGCAGCCTGCAGCTGGGTCTGATCCCTGTCTGTCACTGTTCTCATCACTGTGGCCATCAGCAGTAAGCACTGGTTTCCCCCTCAAGATCAAGCAAACCCATTCAGGGCCATGCAAGTTATCATCTGCAGGCAGTGGAGTTGATGCCATCCCCCCTGACCTTTTCCAGTCACAACCAGACTGATGCTCCACAAAATGCTGCTGAGCTCTGAGTGAGGACCAGAGGAACCTTTATCCTGTGAGAGGGAGGATGAAAGCTTGCTCCAATTGCCCTGTGAGGGGAGCCTGGCTCTGCTGGCCTTGTGCGGTGCTTGCGTTAGGGCTGCATCTGTTGGGAATTTGTTCATGGGTAGAAGCAGGATGGAAATTCGTACCCATCCTGGTGGGGATATGATTCCTCGGCAGAATGGTGGGCCTGTTTTTGCTGCCACAGCCATGCACACAGGGACAAGGAGAGGGATAGGGATGGTTGTGGTGCTGAGTGGGTGCCACAAGAGGGCAATAAGGGCTGTGTGGTGGCAGGAGGGTGCCATAGTGACAGGAGTCCCCGTTGCAGGCATCCTTCATGAGCCAACGTGCTCCAAGTGGCATCACCACCCTCCATGGTGTGACCTGTTGCTCCTTCCCCTTCAGGCCTGCATTTGGGGAGTGTGTGAACCAGCATCACTGCCTCAGCACACCCCTGTAACCATGTGAGCCCCCAGATGGTATGGAGCCCATACCACCACCACATGGGTATGTCCTCCATGAGGAAGGGCAATGTTTGAAGCCCCACAAGCTGGGAATGGAGAAGTTTTCCTCATCACCAGCTGCGGCATGAGGCACCATTTAAGCACCAGTGTGGCACTGAGGTAGAGCTACCACCTAGGGTGGCATCCTCAAGCACCCTGTTCCCTGGGGTGACAGGGCTGTGGGGCCACCCCACACAGCACCGCTGGGCCATGGGGACCTTTCCTATGGCTGTATAAACAAGCCCCCGCTTCCTCGGTGGCCTCCTCCAGGTGCGGCTGGGAATCATTAGGAGCTGAGTGTGGGAACTGGAAGGGAAAGCTGGAGAGAGGCCTTCTTTCATCTCCCCACTCCCTCCTCCCCCCGTGTCTGCCAAGCCTGGCTTCCTTTTGAATCCTTTAGCTTTTGCCAAGCGAGGGAAAAGGGGGGGGGGGAATAAAAAGGGAAGGGAGAAAAAAAACCCCAACCACAGGAATGTGTCCAGGGATCTGGCTTCATTCAGGCTGCCGAGCCCTGAATACCCCAGCTCCTGCTCAGAGAGCTGGAGGGAGGGAGGCTGCGGCTGCCACCGCGATGGAGACAGGGAAAACAAACAGGGAAGTGGCATTTGGGCCACGGCTGTTGCCACAGTGACTGACAAAGGGATGTCTGGGACGGGGGGGCATGCCTGTGGCTGCAGTACTCCCACCGTGGCATTGGGAGGTGGGATCAGCACTCCCTGAGTCCTGCGGGGGGAGCGATGGATGCGCTTCATCCTGCCGCGGGGATGTGGTGCCCAGAGAGATGCCCTTGTGTTGCACCCGTCTCCCAGCACAAAGGCGACAGGGCTGCTGGCAGGCAGGGAATGGGGAGGCTTTTCTCTTTGGGAGGATGGGTTTTGATTCGCTGCCGACTTTATTCCCAGCAAATTAATAATTTCCTCCCCCAGCAACAGCACTGGCCTGTGCGTGTGCATGTTGGTGCCTCCCACTGCCCTCCCATCCTGCACAGAGGGTCCACGCTGCCTGCATCCTTATCCTCATCTGGGCTTCTTCCAGCTGTGTGTAATTGTCAGGCTCTGTCCAGCCGTGACGGCTGCTGCCTTGGGAGCATCCCAGTGGGAGCGCTGGGCCTGGCCGTGAATTGATGATGGAGTGCTGGTGGTGGCAGGGAAGCATGTTGGGTGCAGGAGGGAGTAGCAGAGCACTGGGCGCAAGGGGAAGCAAGCAGGAGTGCAGCCTGTGCTGGGTGCTGGGGATGCAAGGGCAGCCATGGGACAAACCCAACCGGTTTGGAAGCCCCGGGATGGGAACACTGCTCACCCCAGCTGCTGCAGAGTGCCTGGCACTTCATCTCGCAGTGGTATGTGTCTCCCAAGAGGACTCTCATAGCTGTACATGCTCGCACGAGCCCATGCACACGTGCTCACACACCCCCCTCTCCTCATGCACCATGGCTGTGCTCTGTGCATGTCCCCTGCCCATCCTGCCTGCACGGCTGCCTAGAAGCAGCAGCACTGCCCACCACAGCAATGATACCGCTCTCTTGTGTGGGCACACAACGTGGCAGTGCAGTACTGGGAGATCTTCTGGGAACACAGTCCGTTCCTCTGGCAGCATTGTGTTCTGTTCCTTATCCCTGTCCCTGGGTTGGTGCTACAGGTGGGGCAATTGTTCCAGCTGACGGTCTGAAAAGCAAAGGAACAAGATTTAGCTTCCTGCTATTTGAATTAGAGAAAGTGAGCATTCATCACTGCTGGCAGGAGTAGAGCCACCCACCATGCTGGGTGCAGGGAACGGCCTCCTTGCAGGAATGCCGCTGCTGCCACAGGCACAGTGCTGCTCCAGAGATCCTTGAGGTAAGCCTGGATGCTTCCCTTCTGCCTGGTACTGCTGTCAGTGTTCTCTCCTGTCTTTGTTTTTGCAGCCACATGGAAAGCATGAGCATGGGTTGGGGGGACAGGAAGCGGGGAGCAGCCATGAGCTTGCTATGAGGGAACAGCAGCACGGTGGCCTCATTGCTGCAGGTTCAGCCTCTACCCTGAACTCTGCACATTCCTTGACCCTGGGGCCTCTGTGGCTGAGGGCTGGTGGCTTTGGAAGCCCTTTGAATGTGCATTTGCCCTCCTTTGTCTAGGAGCTTGTCTTGACTGAGGCAGCAGATGCCGGCCAGTGTGAGGAGGGGCAGGAGGTGATCCCCATCCCCACTGAATAAGGACCAGGAGTCTCCTTGGCCCCATTCCCCACACGTGTGTGCTCCCTCCTGGTATTTTCTAAGCTGACAAGAGAGGGAAGAGTGCACACTCCTGCTACCCATGAGGCTGCCGCCCACCATGGACAGCCCTGCAGTGTCCAGCCTGCGGTGAGGAGCCACAGGGCTTTCCCTGGCAGTTCCACTTGCCAGGAGCCCAAGGCCATTCCTGCTCCATTTCCTTTCCTTGCTCTTCCCCTCCAAGGCTGATCCAATTGAAGAAGTCTCCCGCTGCCTCCTCTCCCTGTCCCTTCCCCGTGCCATCTGTCTCAGCTTCACAGCTCTGCGCTGGTGGTGTTTCTGCTGACGATTCCTTTGTGCACCTCTTAGCTGGCTCTCTTCATTCTAATCCTCCTGTCTCCACAGGCTCTTGGGGCATCTTCCAAGCTGGTTGTGATCATCAGGGATACACTTGGAATCTGTTCTGCTGCACCAAGCCACACGCACATGTATGTGCTCAGATGCCTCCACGCACGCTGCTGCCGCGCCAGCCCTCGCAGCGCTGTCACTGCCTGCTCCAGAAGGGTAGGACCGAGCCGAGCACAGCACCTCTCACACGAACATGGGATGTTACCCCAGACGAGGAAGGTAGCACGCTGCAGCTGTGGCAATCATCAGCAATTAGCCCTTTTGGGAACTCAGCTTGAAACGCTCCAGAGGCTTTTCTGTGCGTGCTGACTGCTCATCCCCCGGTCCTTTGGAAGTGATGCGAGTTGGAAATGCCAAACCACTGGTCATGTCTGAGCAGGACTTGGTGCCTCGTGTCATTTCCATGAGGCTGGGAGGGCTCGGGGGAATGTCTGTGAATGTTAAAGGCACTTGTGTACCCGAGCAGTGAACGCACATGCTGTCATTACCTCTGCAATGCCATCTGGCCAGCAGCAACGCAGCTTGAACCAGGGCTGTGCGCAGAAGAACATTTTACAAGAGAAAGCAATTAAGCGAATAAAGCCCTTTATAAAATCCAGTAATTAAAAACAGGCCCTCCCCCTTGTTTTCCTTTTAAGCTGAAAGTTGCTGTTTACTCATTTGCTTTACAAAGTGTGCCTTGTTGTGGCTTCAGAAGAAATGAAAGTTTGAAGTGGTTAGAGAAGAAAGGCTTTGGGGCTGCTGCGTTCCAGGCAGGGCGGAGGGGCAGGGGCTCTCCAGCCCGGCTTGTTTGTATTTGTTCTTGTCTGCTCACAAGATCGCTAAACACACATTTAACAAGTGGTGAAACTGTCTAACCAGGCTGATCTCTCTCAGGCTTCCTGGGAAGAGCCCTGACACATTAGCATCGCTGGGGGAACAGGAGGGAGGCACAGCCTTTTTGAAGTGGTGGTGTTGTGGGGCTGAGGGAAGGGCTCCTTGCGCAGGCCAAGGAGCAAACAAAGGCGTTGTGTTCCCCGAGCCCTAGGGCCTGGCCCCGGGGGACGACAGGGCCTCCCTGCTTCACCAGCCTTGGTTTTCCCATCCCAGCTCTTGCTGCTGTAGCTCGGGTGCAGCCTCGAGGGCATTCGTGTTCTCCCGGTGCCCAGAGATGAGTGGGGCTGGGAGTCAAGAGCCCAGGAGCCCACCGCAGTGTTCACACAGACCATCCTGATACAAAGACACCTCACCTTGTCTGCATTGCACTCTCCAGATCTGAAACACCAGACAGGAGCAAACCTTTGTCCGTCAACACATCATTGCTTATTGCTGCTTCTCTGGCCAGTGAGTGCCCAGTGCACTGGCATCATGATGGGTGGGGAATATGAGTCATATCAAAGGCAGCCAGGACTAAAGTGTTGGTGTTGTCTGACACAGCCCATTGGGATGCACTGCTGATTCGGGAGCAGAGGGTGATCCTGTCCCTGGTCATCACCCAGTCCCGCTCACCAGAGCCACCTTATGCCTGGTGTTAACGGCTGCGTGTCCCAGCCTTTCCCTGGGCACAGGCTCAGGGGGACAAACACCATCTTATGGGGCAGGAGCTCTTGCTGCGCCAGCAGCACCTCCGAGGTGCTCCAAGCCCCACCCCACGGTGTTTCCACGGCTGCCCAAGCGAAGCCACGTTCCTGGCTGCTGGAATAGACCTGCTGCAGGGCAATAGGCGTGAGGACACAGAGCTGGCGGGGTGGTGAGTGCAACACCGAGGTGCAGGATCTGCCCCGTCCCTGCCTGGGGAAGGGTGAGGCCACGGGTTTGTGGGAAAATGTTTTCCCCTCCCCTGGCCTGCCCCAAGCCGTCGCTGGGCCGGCTCTGAACTGCGGGGGCTGGGGAAGCAGGGGGGGAGTCAACAATTATGGTGCCTCTGGCTTGGAGCACAGCCACAGCAAATAATCCTCTCCTGGCTGCCCTCCAGATCTGACAACACATGGAGGTGATAGCGTATTCCTACCTACAAGCTTTCATCTCCCATCACCTCCCGAACGCCCCGCCTGACCCTCCTGCCTGTGATGAATCTCTCTGCTCAGCCGCAAAACAAGACAGCCTGTCCACAGTGCTGCAGCCAGGAATCCCGGCCAGCATCCCTACGAGGCCTCTGCTTTTGCAATTACAGCTGTGGGTCTGGCAGCCAGTGGTGGGACCTGAGGTTAGGGAGGTGATGTTGACTGAAGATGTGCGGACAGGGCATTCCAGGCATGCACGGGGTTAAACCAGAGGTGTCAGTTCATGGGGAGGTAACAGATAAGTCCTGCTCCTGCTGCCTCTGGCTCTGCAGAAGCCTTGCTCTCCCTCCCACATTCCAGCTGCTGCAGCTTTTCACAGCTGGCCGCTCACTGGGGACATTTCCCAGAGCTGAGCAGGAGGGAGGGGAAGGAGCAGGACGTGGTGGGGGGTGTTGGTGTCTGGTCTGACTGTGCTCCCCCCCTCAGGGAACCTTGGGCTGGAGCCCTTCACCCCTAGGAGCAGGCTTGGCACTGCCAAACCTGGGCAATCCCAGGTCCCTGGCAGGGATCCACCCTCCGCTCTGGCCGGGAGAGTTTTTCCTGCTGCAGAGACGGGACATCAATCTTTGCAGCTCACTTATTCCTTGGCCTCTGAAGCAGGGTAGCCAATTAGTGCTGGGTGTGATGGATGGCTTAGCCCCATCCTCGTGACACTCATCCTCTGGAAACAGTTCCCACCGCGAAAGGCACAGCCAGCAGGAGCAGGCACAGCTCGCGCCAGCCTCCAGCCCCTAAGGGTCTCACTGGGGACAAGCACTGCAGCAATGCTCGCTGAGCAACCAGGGACTGTGCAGGAGGGGAAACAGCTCTCGACACTGGCCCAGGGTTCGTCATTCAGGGCCTGGGGAGAGATTTCCTTTAATAAATCCCTGGCTTGGCTGTGGCAAAGCCTGCAGCTCCTCTGGGAAGAGCGGAGCAGCTTGGGGAGGAGGTTGGTCACCCAGTTTGTGGCTCTGTGTTTGGGGTCAGGCTTTGTCACCACAAGCAAGTGTACCATGGGAATAGCTTGCATGGCTGCTCAGTGAGAGCCAAGGAGGTGGCAGAAACCCCGTTTCTGCTCTTAGACCCCATCTCCCCTACCCCAGCATCATCCCATGTCCGGCTCTCGGCTGTGAGACACGGGTGATGCCTACCAAAACCTGGCTTCCTTCACACACAGCTTAATCCTTCCCTGTCATCTCCATTCAAATGATCTTGAGGGGTCTCGGCACCATCCCTGCATCCACCCCATGTGGTTCAGATGGACCTTGGGATCAGCCAGGGCTCACTGGGGGCCATTATAAATGACTCTCCAGAAGCACAGGCTGGAAAATGTATCTGATTACAGAAGTGGGTTTTGGCCCTGCTCATAATGAAGTGTAGTCCTAGAAAAACATGTTGCCAATTACACTTCAATTGAACCCGGATAATGACACTTGAACAAAAAGGCTTAGTCCAGGAAAGACGGAGCCTGGACAGTGAATTCCTTTCCAATGGAGAAGAAAAGTGTTCCTCCGTGGCAGTCTGGGCTCCGTTTGGTTCAGGCTCTTTGTGGTATGTGCAAGAGCTTGAAATAACCAATCTCTGGATCCCATTTAAATGGTTTTATCAGTGGAAAGGATATTAATCTTTCAAAAACACATGTTTGCGGGAAGTTTAGTTTGGAGATAGATGTATTTTGAAGTGAAATCACTTTGGAAAGGAGGAGTGGGTCTCAAACTCGCTAAAATAACACTAATTCTGCTTCAAAGTAACTTCACTTTGAAATGTAAGCTAGTAACAACTCGGTTTCTTGACCACTTATAGAGAAATCAAAACATCCAACATTGAGAAACAAAGTGCCATAACCTAAAGCAAACGTTTTATTCGCATTCAAAGGGGTACAAACACTCCGCAGACCTCAGATTTCCACTCCAGCGCGGGGTGGCTGGACCAGGGCTCTGTTCCTTCACTTGGGGAGGGAGGAGAAGGAGCACCCGGCCCCAGCGCTGACGGGCTGTTATCGCCGCCACGGTCTCTGCAAAAAGCTTTGGGAAACCCACGTGGTGCCAGATCCCAGCGCTGATTATTTTATGGGGCTTTCTTTTTCCAACTAAAAGGCGTTATTTTTGTACTGTGAACTTCCACTTCAGCGCTCTCCCTCCTCCCCTCTGTCTTCCTCCCCCCCAGCTCCCCACGTTTTTGCTGCCTTGGGGGATTTTAGCAGCACAGGACTCTGAAAAACAGCCTCAAACAGTCTCCTCCTGCAAGCTCAGGGAAGGCGAGATGCTCTCTAGATGCTGGGCTGTGGGTCTGAGTTTCCGGCTTTATGGGATGAAACAAGAAAACAGCAATTCACCCCGGTGTCATAAAACCTAAAGTCGTGTTTGGTTGGTTTGGTTTACAGGGTAGGTGGTGAATGCCCCAGCAGTGCCCTGAGCTGGCACTTGAAGATGCTCCAGAGTTGGGAGCTGAGCTCCTGATAGGACCAGGACTCATCCTAACAGTCCAGTATCGTGCCGGACCCGTCCTGATGCTTCCAACCGTGGTGCCACCACTGCTGTCCGGGCCCTCAGGGATTAATGGCAAAGGAGGGCTCTTTGCACAACGTCCTCAAACATCCCCGTGCTTCCAGTGAGCTGGCTTCCATCTGAATCATGAGCCTCCGAGAGTGCCTGCGCCCAGCGCGGGGCAGACATGTGTGTGCGTGTGGGGCTGGATGTTGATTTTTCCCTGAAACAACTCAAGGCTTTATCAGTCCCATCTCTTTCCCACGGTTTTCTGTTGCCAGTGAGGTCACTGGTCCCTTTAAACTGGGGCTGAGGCCAACGTGCGGCGGGTGGAAGGGGGGCGGCGGGGACATGAGACGGTTCACACAGACTGTTCCTTTTACAGGAAGACTTGGGATTTCGACCAGCGAGAGGGAGGAGGCGGGGGAGGGGGGGCCTGGGAACCTGGGCCGCGCAATCCGTCACTCCCGGGGGATGGTGCCTCATTAACCCGTTCACCGAGGGGCCGGGGCGCGGTCGGGTGTGGAAGGCGGAGGGCGGGCAGGGGAGGAGTTGGTCCCGGCCAGCTCCTCCGCGTTAGACCGGGCTGCGGCTGCACTCGCTGCCCCGAGGACGGCGGGAGAAGGAAAGAGGGAGGACGGACGGCGGCGACGGCGGCGGTGGTTTGGGGGCAGTCGCACCGAGCGGAGCCCGTCCGGTGCCGCCGAGCAGCATGAAGCGGTTGTGCGAGGAGAGCTCCTCCGACACGGAATCTGACGGCACTATCGACGTGGGCCGGGAGGAGGAGTACCGGTAAGGGCGCGGGGCCGGCGGCGGAGTTTGTGTGTGGGGCGGGGGGGTCCCGGCACCGGGCACGGCGCTTGCAGCGGCTCCTCGGGGCTGGAGCGCGGCTCCGTTCACCTCGGTTAACCCCGTAGGTGCTGCCGTGGGCAGGAAGGGCAGGGAGGACCAGGTCACCCCAACCTGCGTGTGCGGGGAGACCGGGCGGGGAGAGCCCAGTCGCGGCGCAGGTTTCGAAGCTGTTACGGGCTGATTGAGCTCAAGAAAGCTCCTCGCTAAAGCCAGAGCAAAAGCTTTCCCCTGCGGGGGGGTGGTGGTGGTGGTGGTGGAGAAAGGCAGCTCTGAGCCCACTTGGCAGCAGCACCCCGAGCAGAGGTGCCCACCGGGTGCTGCTGCAGCCCCAGCGATCCACGGGCTCGCAGGGAACGGGGAAGAATCCGGGAGGTTTTGCATGAGAAACGCTTCAGCTCCGGGGATGCATTTGTAATGCACCAGCTGGGGCTTTGATCTTAATTAAGAGGGAGCCCGGCCGGGGAGAGCTGCCCGGCTTTGAGCTGCGCTTCCAGTACCGCAGTCTCCGTCCCATCGCTGCTGAGCCGCGGTTTCGGCTCTGGCGCTTTGATGCTTGGGGAGACAGTGAGGAAATAGCACGCACAGGACCCCTGCATGGTTCCCAGGCCATGTCCTCCTGCTTTGCCAGCTCCCCTGGCAAAGGGCACCCCTAGCAGCTCGGCTTCCCACGCTGTGCCAGCCGTGCCTGGGCTCTGAGTACACAGACGGTGCTGGCGATGAAGGAAGGGCTCTGCGACTTGTTCTGCTCCAAAACCCAGCTGCTTTTGAACTCTTGTTTCAGTAGCCAACTGTCTGGCTCCCTCCCTTCGCATCCAGTGAGTCCCCAGGTTAATTCATTCCCTTTCACTCTTTGGTATCCCAAGCAGAGAAGTCACCCTGCCTGGTGCCAAGTTACCGTTCTCATGGGACTAAATTCAGGAGTCCTTCTCTCTGATGCAGTCGTGGCAGAGTTTGAGAAGTAACGTCCTGCACCGACCCCTTAGGCAGTTTCTAAGCACACCAATGTTTAAGCTACCTCCCTGCTGCATGTGAAATGCATCCCACGTATTCACATCAGTGCAGCACTGAGTCTACAGTATCCTGATGGATGGAACAGAGGAATTGTCATGTTTCAGTGAATGGTAACGATGAATTGTTGATCTCTCTGGTGCTGCTAAGACGTTCATTTTCTCAAGTCATGGAACCAGGCAGCGCTGTGAGCTGGTGTTTGTGTACATGTGTATCATTGCTTGTGTCACACCAACACACAGCCAGAAGAGCTGCTACTGCCCTTACAGGGCTGGGTTCTTTGGGGTTTTGCTTCTTGTTCTGAATCAACAGCTGAAGTCGTGCTGTAAGTTATAAAATTGAGCAGAGAGCAACACAGCAATTCTAATCATCAGAGAACATCGTGAGGGTGTCTTTTATGTGGTTCAAATCTGCCAAGCATATTTTGAAAGCATATTTTGCAGTGAGCTCGGTCTTTATATCCACATCTGGAGCTGCAGCTCACAGAGAGCAGCACGTTCAACAGCTCTGCAAGGAGAGTTTTAGAACTCCCTGTTACAGCTCCTTGAGTGAGTGTTCCACATTCCTGTGTCCTGGGCGGCTTCGATACCGACCCCTGGCACGTATCGCACCCCAGAGCCCATTTTCACATCATATGTGCTCATCCTATGTGTGTTTATGTATATTGACAACATGTGTTGGTGCTTGTTGGAGCCACCCAGCACCTATGCCCAGGGAAAGCTCACCCAGCAGCCATTCAGATAGGTGCCTGTGGAGGGGAGTGAAGAAGGTGTTACTTCATCTGAGTGTGTAAAACCAACTCTGAAAGCACCTCGCTTTGGGCCAACAGAACCTATTTCTAATGGGCTGAGCTGGGTCTGGTCTTTGGCTTGCTGTGCAGACAGCTCTCTGCATGCAGAAACATCTTATTAGGCTCCTGTTAAAATGCCCCTTCTCAGATCCGTGTCTCTTGCGGTCCCTCTGCAGCACCAGGCTGGCTACGGTTGCTGTTAACATCCCTGCACCAGGTTCCATAAGGCACAGGAACAGTCCTAAGCCCGTCCAGCTTTCCAGAGGGAGAAACTGTGCCTGTGGAGATGGAAAGTGGCCCTGGGCAGCCTCTCCCCCGGTGGAGAGGCTTTGCTCTAAGGAGTTTCCCATGCTGGGTTATCCATCCTTGTGGAGTCTTCACCTTTGCAGGGATCCAGGGATTGAACTTTGTCTCCCTGTGCCTGTCTGCTGCTGCCCTTTGGTGTCTAACCTCACCCGTGCCCACCATGCACAAGACGGTTTGTGGGGGCCCTTCTTAGCCTGTTCCTCCCATGTCCCTCGAGCAGAGTTGTCAGCCAGCAGGCAGGGTCCCTGCTCCATCACCTCCTGCCGGGTGCTCCCTTGCCCAGCTCCTGGCCCCTTTCTACCTGATTTGGGGTTATCCAGAATATCCCTGGTGCATTCAGAACATCACAGCCTACTCCAAACCCTGTGGTTTGTGAAGTGATCCTCCAGGAAGCCCTTAGAAACCACATCAACACTGCCGTTAGCCTCACCCTAAGTAGCAGCCAGTCCTTCGCTGCTCCTGGGTGAGAGCTCAGGATGTGCTGGTGCTATCGCAGCTCTGAGAGGCAAAGCCCTGCAGACAGGGAAGACTCAGACACGAGAGCCAGGAAGTTCACACATGGAGAAGGAAAAGGTCACGACTCCAGAGCTTGGATTGCTGCTTTTCCAGCCCCATGGCGATGCTGGCACAGGTTGAGATAGGAGACTGGTGCCTGGTAGCAGATGGCCAGTTTGGTGCAGAAATCTGTCCCAGGCTGGTGGGAGACTCGGAGTGGGATCTGAGTCTCTGCTTGGCTCCCCATCCCCAATTCCTGAGCTCTGTGTTGTGGGTAAAAATGAGATGGGAACCACGGAAGACATTTTTCAGGGAGGGGGGGCACTGCAGATGGCAAACGTGTGTAAAGCACATGTGCGACAGAGGTTCCTCTCCAGCTAGCATGAGAAATGATTCCCTCTTCTTCCCTTCCAGCCATGTTTCCAGGTCTGTGTCTCCCACTACGACATCTCAGATACAAGCCAGGAAGAAGAGGAGAGGGGTGAGTCTCATTTATGTTGCCCAGGGTGGCTGTGCTATGTCTCCCAGGGGAACCAGCTTGTTTGCAAGGGCTCTCTGTGACATCCTCTGCATGCAGTGGGCATGTCCTTACTGTGGAAACACAGTGAAAAATGAACTTCACAGTGTCCCCTGCTCTATCTCCTGTGGAACTCTCCTCACAGACAACTGGAGACTTATTTTGCAGAGGTTTGGCCTCAAATTTGGCAGGAAAGAGTGGGGATGGGATGGAGGAGCGTGGTTTCACTGTGGTTATCACAGCAGTCAAGGTTTCTATGCTCAGTTTTTTCACCAAAACCACTTACTTATATGGCCCTGTTCTAAGCAGCTCTTCCAACCTGCCTTAGCTGTTAATAAGCTGTGAAGCTGTGGCCATAAGTGACTCTGGTTTCTTCTCTCCCCTTGGGAATCTCCTGCAGATCATTGAGAAGCGGCGCCGGGACCGAATCAACAGCAGCCTCTCAGAGCTGCGGCGCCTGGTGCCCACCGCCTTCGAGAAGCAGGTGAGTGTGTCCCTGATTGCCACCTTTCTTCACATCTGGGCTGTCTGTCTTATCATCATCACTTCAGAACTAAGTAGGTGGTGAAACTGGGTGGTAAAAAATATTCCCAAATATTCAGGAGCCCTGGGGAGGATAAAGTCAATCCAGGAAGTGTTTTGGGTAAACCAGATCTGGAGATGCATAGAAATGGGCTTTTTCAGTTTGCATCTGGGCACCTTAGGAAGGATGTAAACACCAGAGCCAGCGTTCTGGATGGATGCTTTGCTCCATCTGAGTGCTGCTGGACTTCAGGAAGGTTTTGGAAGGGGGTGATCACTGGGCAGCTCCTGAGAGTCATGAAACCGCACACCAGATGAATTGCTTTTTTTCCTGCTCCCAACACACAGGGGTCTTCCAAGCTGGAGAAGGCAGAAATCCTACAAATGACAGTAGATCACTTAAAAATGCTTCATGCCACTGGAGGAGCAGGTAAGAACTGCATATGTGAGGTGAAGGTGAAAACTGGAAGGGAAATTCCCCGTCACCCTGGGCACCAAGCAGTATCTTGATGCTGGCATGCCAGGGTGGCCAGCATCAAACTGACTGCTGCCCTGTCTGTTTCCCAAGGGAAATGCCCTTTGAGGGATGTTTCCATGCATCCATTTTGCAGACAGTGGTACATGGGATGGCAAATCCCACAGACCCATGGGGATTGTACCACTGTCGTTGTCACACGCTCTGCTAAAAGCTGTGCAGCCAGAGACGCGCCTGGTCCTGCTCTGCTCACAGAAAAGCGGTATTGAGCTCTTTACCTCCTCCTGGGATACATTTCCTGCAGAGGCTGGATTCTGCATGGGGACTCTGCAAATAAACAAGGCTTTTTTCCCTCTCTGTTCCTTTTTTTATGTGTCTCTTGGTTGTTATAAGAAGAGAGAGGGAGCCCTGTGCAAAATTCAACAAAGGTCTTATTTGTACTGAGACCTCAGTACAGACCCTCTGTCCTGTTCCAGTTAACAGGATGGAGATCACAGCTCCAGTAAAGAAGCCTCTGGCTTGCTTACCACCCGGTTTTGGCTTGCTGGGGACATTGCTGGCATCCAGGCTTTGGTTCAGAGCTGTAACTTGGTCTGGAACATTTGTTTAGATATTCAGTTTGACTGCACTGTAACAAAGGGCTGTATTGTCACGAGAGACCCTGTCAAGCAAAGTGGTCCAAGCGCTTCACTGTGCTGTAACATTCTCTGCTTTATTGCTGATCGTCTTACGGAGCTGCAAGTAGGGAGCAGAAGCCTAAAAACCAGCTAGGGGTTGCGTTTTATCCTGTTGATTTCTGTGGCCTTGAGCTTTCTTGGCCCAGTGGTTTTGGTCTGCCACTGTCCCGTGTCCTTCAGCTGAATATGTGCTTAAATGAATGGTAAAAATTGTGACCCAGGCAGAGGAAAATAGTGCTGAGCTGAGCATGGGGAGACGCAGCATCCCACCAGTCTGCAGGACCAGAGGTGGTCTATTTGCAAAGAGGGACCCAGTGCCCATCTGCCCCACAGACCTGTTTCCAGCAGCAATAACTGATAGAGTCCAATAGGAAAAATTTCTTCCTTCCTGAGCACAGTTAATGAAACCTCTTACTTGTCTCACATGCTGGAGTAAGAGGCTTCCTGACCTTGGCAGTTCTATCCCGATGAGATAACCACAGATGCTGTTCTCATGCATGCAAACGTCCAGTCCTGGACACCCACTTGGCTGGCTGCATCAGGAATATCGCCTGGCAGCAAAGTGCCTCAAGTGAAATACACAGTGTGTTAGAGAGGGTAGTGAAATCCAAGCACATTCCTGAGCTTCGCATGGCCTTATTCTCACTGTGTCCTTTCCCTACAGGCTTCTTAGATGCTCGAGCTCTGGCTGTGGATTACAGGAGCATCGGCTTCCGTGAATGCCTCACTGAAGTTGTCAGGTACCTGGGCATCCTTGAGGGTCAAAACGCCGCTGACCCCATCCGGCTGCGCCTCCTCTCCCACCTGAATAATTACGTGGCAGAAATGGAGCCTTCGCCTGTGGCCACTTCTCTCCTGCCCATCCAGACATGGCCATGGTCCTTCCTCCACAGCGCTGCTGGCCCTGTGCAGATCCCCAGGAGGGAGGCTGCTCCCGCTCCGGTTGTTTTGACTGCATCTTCCCTGGCTTACCCCAGCCCCTCTGTGAGGCCAGCCCCACTTCGCCGTGTCCCTGGTGACATGCTGCTGTCCCGCCGGGGCTTTCTGGCCAGCAAGATGGGCTCTTCCAGCCGCAGGGCCCGAGGTGCAGGCTCATCTGCAGCCATAGCAGCCGTGCCCAGGATGCCAGCACCAGCGGGTGCACTGAGAGAGGGCTCATCCAAGAGCAGCCAAATCACCACGTTCCTCTTCTCACCAGCCTCCACCGGCATCCCCATGCCACCGGCTTACACAGCACCTCCTGCCTTGGGCACTGCCACGCAGGGACCTGGGATCAGGGTTGGGACATCGAGGATCTGCCGCTCCTGGGCTACTGAAATCGGGGCTTTCTGACCCTCCCATTCGGAGACAGGAATTCTTCAGCACTCATTGCCTACAGGCCTAAGAACAAACTCAGCTGAAAAGGCATCTTTCCTGCTTTGCAAAACCCAAGGATCCATAAAGAAAATCCTCTTTACTCTTCCTTCTCTCCTCGCACCACCTTTCTTGCTTCACCATCACACTTTCTCTCCCTCATGATGCCTGCAAACAGGAGTCACATCCAATTTGATGCACTTGTCTGCACGCAGCTACTCCCAGATCCTTCCGGCTACAGCAGAAAGGGCACACACAGATCCCAGCCTGGTTCCACCTCCAGCAAACCGCTCTGCGGAGCCCTTTGGAAAAGAGCCAGCCTTGAAATACTGCTTTATTTCCCTGGGGGCCCTGAACTGCCAGACAGAGACTTGCTTATGCCGACGCCCTGTGATGTGTCCCCCAGCTGCAGCACCTAATGTTGTGCTCCCCTTATCCCCAGCACTGCTGGCACCCCAGCTACAGCCCCCCCAGCTCCCTTAGTGAACTGCCTGCCTGTTAATCCCCACACTTTCCTCACTGCATTACCAGCTTTCCCCACTTATGTGCCCTTAAGGTGGAGTGAGGCAACAGCTTAACAGAGCTCGTTCCCACAGCCGGGCTGGAATTCCGCCGGATCCCTGCACAAGCCATGCAGAAGCAGCCGGCCAGGCCTGCGCAGCCCCTGCTCCGCACCGAGGTGTGAAGAGGCGAGCCGGAGGATTTCAAAGGGATGTCAGTCACGGAGGGGAAGGCTCTGATGGCCAAAGTGAGAAGAAAAGGCCTTTCCCTTTGCCAGTTTCTCCTCCATCCCCTGCTGAACAGCCATGACTGCAAAGGGGGAGAATGGGTCAGCGTAGCCTGCGTTTGAAGTGCCTCCCTTGTTCTCTCTTAGCCCTGTACCCCTCACTCTCTCCTCCTGTCTCTGTTTTCTTTCTTCAGCACCGTGTTTTGGTCTCACATTGCTCATCCCTCTCCCTGGGCCAGGACCAAAGCCCACTGAGGTTTCACTGCAAACCTTGGCAAGCCCTGGGGCTGCACTTGTCCCAAGAGCTTTTTCTGCCTTGGCCTGCGTGCTCCAAGATAACTGACACAGGAGACGCTGCTCCTCCAGCGCTCCTCCCCTCCTCTCCTTTGAGCAGAAAGGAACAGGAGCCACCCTGCTCCTATGCCACATCCTGAACTCCCCTAGTGTCCAGGACAGGGAGTCTTGGTGCTCCTACTTGTCTGAGCAGCCCCTGCTCCTGCATCTGTGCCTTGACTTGCTGGGATGCATAAGCAGAATAGCCTGGACTCAGTTGCATGCCCACCCCAAGGAGTCTCAGTCCCCTCTACAGCACTGTGACATGAAAAGTGTGGAAAGGTCAGTGGAAAGCAAAATTAGAAAGAGGGAGAAGTTCTCTCTTGAATGGGAGCTGCTCTCCCCATGCCTCAGGTCAAACACCCAGCAGCCGGTTAGACTGTGTGGATGAGCTGGTGTTTGCTTTCCTGCTGATTGCATCTGCCATGTGCATGGCAACGTGTGTATCTGCTGTTGTTTGGAAAGTGAGTCCCTCCCAGCTGTTTTGATGGAAGTCATCGCACTTAACACGCAGAAATGCCTCCGTTGCTTCTCCCCACCCTTGTCCTGAAGTGCCAGGATCAGCCAGGAGCAGCATATTCCCTGTTAATAAAGCCAGAGGAGGTCCTCATGGACCCCAGTTGTTCCTGCGGCTGGTCGGCATGCTAGAGCTCACAGCAAGTAGCCCAGCCTGGAGAGCTGTTAGATTCATGAGCTGTGACATCCAGCAAAGGTGTCAAATAAAAGCCTTTCAAACCCCTGTCCTGGTTGTGAATGTAGTGTTGATGTGACTCTGTTCCGCTTATCCAGCCTGCTCCTTCTGCAGCAGGTGAGCTCGTGTTCCTGAAAAGCTTCAGAGAAGGTGAGGTGAGGCTTGTCCCTGCTGGTCATTTTATAGCTGCTGCTCTTGGGAGCTCTGGTCCTCTGACTTTTGACTTTGCAAACCATTCTGTGGGTCAGACTCAGCCGGACAGGCAGCAGCACTTGCACTCAGATTGGCAATAATCAGTGAGTTGAGAAGGAATGATTTAATTTAGCAGCATCTACAGAAATATCAGTGGCCAAACGGGGTCTGGTGGAGCCCGGCAGCCTGGCGCCTCAGCCTCCTGAGCCTTTGCAAGCAGGACCAGAGCAACCCTGGCTGCATCTTGCTGTTGGGAAATCCTTTGGGCTAAACAAAGAGCCACAGCCGAGAGCTGGTCTCTGTCTTGAGGAAAAGACCAGCAAATGATCCTTCTCGTGAAAGATGCTGGGAGGATTTTGTGGGGAATGGTGGGAATTCGACTTCCTTTCCCATAACTCCTTCTCACTCCAAAATGCCTTTCAAAACCGCCCATAAATCCCTGCTTTAAGTGCTGTGTTGGGAATTGCTGGAAGGGAGCAGCTGCAGCTGTGATGGAGTAATGTAGCATCCGTCTGGAAGGGGAGGGAAACTTCAAGAGCAATAATAGGGCCATTGATGCCGGGCTGTCCCGCTGGTGCCTGGGCTGCCCTGACCCGGCTGGAGGCAGCGGTGGGAGCTCAGTGCTCTGGTGTGGCCTCGGCTGCGGAGAGGAGCGGAACTGCCCTCGCTGTGGGAGGCAGGCACAGACCAGCCCCGCGGGCTGCGCTACTAAACCAAAACAGAGACACTGAAACAAAAACACTTCCTGATCTCTGCTGATTAAACAGGAGCCGGAGCGGGTGGGAGGGCATCGGTTCAGGCCCGTGGGGTTTTCTCCCCACAGCAACGTGGTGATTAGAGCAGTAGCCCGGGACTGGAGCTTAGTTTTTTTTCCCAGGGTCTTCTTTAGCCTAAACGTCTCCTCTAACACATCCTGGCAACTTTTGATCTACCCTGTAGGGGAAATCCCCAAACTCTCCGTGCACTCTCTTCATCCTTGTTCTCCAGGCAAAGAAAAACATAATGAAGAGGCCTATGGGAATGTGTGGGCTGGCTCCGTGGCACACAGGGTTGTGGAACACGGCTCCAGCTCCCACAGCGGCCAGGCTGGTATGAAACAGGGTCCTGATGAGCCAGCCTTTGCCTGCTGCTCGGAGGGCACCAGGCCACTTCCAGGCTGCAGGAGTTCTGCTGTGCAGCGAGCGGGTCGGGCTCTCCCGAACTCCTCTGTATGACAAATGGTGCTTACCGGCGGCTCCTGCCCGTCCCGAGTGCACGCTCCCTCCTGCCGGCGCTCTTCCACTCGTGGTGCAATCCCCGCCTGCCCTCTGCTGGTGAAATCCCAAGGTTCAGGAGGAGAACTCCTAAAGCAGGGTCTGCTTTTGGTTGCAAGCTTGCTCCCCGTGTTGAAAACCAGATGCTGCTCTCCGAGGACCGGCAGTGATGAGGCACCGGTCAGATACACGGGAGCAGGGCGGCTTGGGAGGGTGATGGGTCTCACGCAGCGTCATCGATAGGGACACACTGGCAAGATGAAGACATTAAAACCTTCACTCCAGGCACTGCTGAAGGTCTTGAGAGGGCAAACTGGGAGGCTCTGGTTGGTCATCGGGGGTAGCTGCCCTCTTGTGTTGAGGGTACCAAGAGGAGTGGAGTCCCTGGGGCAGTTTTGGGCCCTTGTCAGCAGAGGATACCCCCGAGGTCATCACTTTGTGTTAGGAGAGAGGAGAACACAGTCGTCTGCATGGGGTCCCCTGGGAGGGGATGCAAATGTCAATAAAGACGGTTCAAATAAAAGCCATTCTCAGTGCAGCCACAGCAGGGCCTTGCAGCCAGAGGGTGTTTTATGTGCGAACATGTTTCTTGAGCTGTGTTTTGTCTTTAGCTGTCAGAACAGGAGCCACTCCAAACTCCTTCCACAGCCAAGGCGCTTGTCCCAGCCTGTGGTTTCACAGCTGAGGAGATGCTGGGCTGTGGAGGACCAAGTGTGACCCCAGTGCGATCCCAGCAGTGCTGTATCCCAGCACCGCTGGGAAGATCAGCTCAGGAGAAGGATGATTTGTGTCTTTAGAGAATAACCCGGACCAAAAATCTTGCAGAATACAACAATTTGCTTCGCTGTTGTTGCTTTTTATTTTGTTACTCTCCATTACTGCACTGTAATGAAGGGATAGGTATCATATTGCTTATATTGTAACATCATCTCCCACTTTTAAAGCAAATTAAAGGCAAGGTAATGTAGAATCAAGAAGTCACAGCAGACCAGCTACCAGCCTCTGCAGACTATCCTAGTCCCCCTTAAGAGGCCATCCATGTGCCCAAGGGTCACTGATGAATCACCGAATCCCATGCTGCTGCATCCTCACGCTCTGCTGAAGATGCTGGAAATAGATCATTCCATGTCTCCCCGGAGCTGGATCTCGTGAGGATGAAGCTGTGGGACAGTGCAGGGGGGGGTGAATCCCTCTCTTTTTCCAGTAGATGATGCTATGATTTATTCTGCACTCAGAGCTGTTCAACCCTCACACTGGAAGAGTGAGTTTTCCACAGGGAAACATCCAGGACCCTTGGTCCTGCTCCAGGGCAGCCCCTGATGTGACCTGGTGCAGGAACTCACACCGGTGCTCTGAAGAGGAGGAGGCTGTGGGAAGAGCTCCAGCCAGGGCCGCCTATCTCCTTGGCAGCGACATCTCCGACACCGGAGCTCGGAGCAGTGAGCAAAGTCATCCCAGAGGAATTGTTCGCTTCCCTGGTGTCTTCCTCTGCTCATCCTGCTCCTTGTCCCCATTGGCCAACATTGTCCTGATCGGTGATGAGATCGAGCTGCCCTGTGAGACACTGGTATGCAGGGGATGGGATGGGATGGAAAACACCCCCAAACCCACCCTTCATGGTGGTGTGACTGTGGGTGCGTGTCCCCCCATGGAGGATTTCACCCCCAGTTTGGTCAGTGCTGAGCAAGGACAAGGCTTTGGTGTTGCTGAAGCTGCCATGGGGTCAGGACATGGCCTGAGCTGGGAGCCTGCGCTGCTGCCCTCCAAACACAGCCCAAGGGCTGCTTTCTGTGGCAGTCACAGGGATGTGAAGGGTTATGAAGACAGGCGGAGAACATTGGGGCTGTTAAGCCTGGAGAAGAGAAGCTGCATGGAGACCTCAGAGCAGCTCCCAGTGTCTGAAGGAGGGCTACAAGGATGCCGGAGAGGGGCTCCGCATCAGGGACTGGAGGGATAGGACAAGGGGTGATGGGTTCAAACTGAAACAGGGGAAGTTCAGGTTGGAGAT
>WYDI02027679.1:9713-25459 GCA_009867235.2 Psittacus erithacus | reverse complement strand
CCCCCCCTTACCCCCCCCCCCGCCCCAGTTTAAATATTTACCAAAAGCTCGACTTAAAGAAGCCCCAAGACTCGAGTGAGTTCCCCGCTGGGAGCACGTGGTGGGGGAAGATGAACGCAGCTGCCAGCAGTTACCCGATGGCGTCGCTGTACGTGGGTGACCTGCACCCCGATGTCACCGAGGCCATGCTCTACGAGAAGTTCAGCCCCGCCGGGCCCGTCCTCTCCATTCGGGTGTGCAGGGACATGATCACCCGCCGGTCCCTCGGCTATGCCTATGTTAACTTCCAGCAGCCGGCGGATGGTAAGTGACATGTGCAGCCACATCTGTGGCTTCTTTCCTTTGCTTTTATTCACTTCCTTTTTGCTAATGCACACTTCTGTTGGTGTCTTATCACTGTTAAAATGTTACAGGGTAACTTGCTAGTGTTGAAGCTGGATTTTTTTTCACTGCTTGGTGTCTACAAGATGCACATCTTGGTAGCACCTCTGATGGGTAGACCTGTTTCTATTTTAGGTAAAAGTTTTCTACTTTCTACTTATTCCAAGTACAAATTTTTACCTCTTTTCGGTAGAAATCTGTTTCTGCCTATTTCTACTTTAGACCTATCTGTAAGTGATATGAAACTTCAAAGACTTGGATTTGTTTTTCACATAGGAGAATAGTCTCCACTGTGTCCCCATTTATTTTCACGTTGGTTTGGGTTATTTGTGTATGTCTTTGTGCAGTCAGTCCTAGTGAAAAAAGTTGAGAGTAGTCAGTCTTGGCTGAATGCTTAGTTCAGCCTCTGGCTACCCACTCACTCCAGTTTAATATTTAGGAGCTCTGGTGGACTGCAAGTTGTTGTGTGCAGCAAGCAGCTGGATGTGTCTCCCAGTCTGGGATGTGATACTCCCGCGTTAATGGGAAAGAAGATGCGTTGTTCAGTGTGTGGGAAACCAGGTTGTCCCACATGCATGTCTCACATGTTGATTTGCTCTTGCCAGGCTCTTTTTTTTTCATACTTTAAGTTGGTTCCTGCTCACATAGGTATTTGAGAGCTGAGGCAGCGGGAGCATGTGAAAGATGGGACAGAAGAGGTCACTTTGGAGCACATCTTCTCTCTAAGGAAAATGGGTCAACATTTTCTGCCCTAGTTTTCAGAGCCTTTGCTTGTTGACTGGTGCAAGTTTATTGCTCTGTGCTGTCACCTAGCAGTATCTGCATGTGATGGCGACATCCAAAATACAGATGAGAGTGAACTTTTCCCTTGAATTCAGCATCGATTCACAGTAGCACAGACTTCAGCAGCAAGTAAACTTCCTTTTAGGCTGTAGTAGGTTCTCCTGCTTTACATTTTTACCAACAGCAGAGTGGTCTGTCTGTGGCACAGGTTCACTGACTTTGGATCAAAGTATTGTGCTGATATACAGAATAACAGGAATGTTATTCAGGTTGTATTCCTGCAAGCTATTAGAGCCTCTGGGATTGAGAAATTCATGGATTTTACTTAGTCTGTTGCTATTATGTGCCATCCTAGCTTCCATTCGCTTCCAGGTCAGAGTACCTTCTGCATGCCCTTGCTTTGGGATGCAGGCAGATCTGATCCAGCACTTCTGATCGTTTCTCTTGCCAGGCTGATGAAAAGCTGCTTTGCACTCCAGTACATAATTACTCATTCATGGAACTCTCAGAAGTGCTTTTTTTGCAGGCTAAGCAATGTATTTCTGTTATAAAACTTCTCTGTTAGAGGGAAAGAACCTTAGAGCCTGATCGTGTGATCTGCTGAGCCTGTCTGCTCTGACTCCCCCTTAGAAAACCACCTCGGGAGGTTCATGTGCTGTGCAGGCAAAGGTACAGTTATCCTGCCTGTGTTTAGGCTATGATCTTATTTTGCAGGGTAAGAGAGGTGAAAGCAAGTAGCAGAAATAAAGCCAAAAAAAGAGCTCAGAGTTCAGATTAAGGAAATGCTGGGGAAACAGGATGCAAAAATCTGGATAAAGTTCTCTTAAAGTAGACAAGACCTGTATAATACATATGTTAAAAGGGAAGAGTGGCTGGTGGTATGCTTGCCTTAGCAGAAAGAAGTTCTGCACCTCATACAAATCTGAGGACGTGTGGCTTTCAAATGCATTTTAAGGTAATCTTTTATGGTAATAAACAGGCAGGATTTTAGAGGGAGGTTGCATCATTCTGGGCTCCTGGTGAGGCAGCAGACATTTTAGGAAGTCCCAGTGCTTGAAGTGATACTTCAGCAAAGGGGTGTCCTGTTACTGCTGGTTCGTAGAAGGTCAAGAGATTTCAACCTAATCATATGTTAATGTGGGCAAGGAGAAATACTCAAACTGCTCCTGCCCTCATGAAGAGATCTCTTGTGAAATGGTCCTGATTTCTTGTGGCTGGCAAACTGCAGTGTGTTACTTTGCCTAAGTGAAAACCAGCTGCTGTGCTGAATGTAATGCAGGAGGATGTACACAGATAGCTTTGGAAAGGTGGTGGGGTGCTGTGGGCTCCCTGAAACGCACTGGAATATGAGGAGCAGAATTTCTGTTGCCAAATGCAGGAGTAGGGGTGATTTAAGGTTCCTGCGGGAGGGATCTGCTTTTTCTTCCAAGAATACAGAATCAGAAAATGCATTTGGGCTTCATTTGACTGAATCTGTGAGGAGGTGTGGGGTGTTGCATAGCATGGGAAGGGATCTGGTTTGATTTATGGGTGATACAAAATCCCACTTAAAGTAGTTGGGAAGCTTTGTGCTCTGAAAAATTATAGGGAAGTTCTTGCGGACGCATTGCTAGTATGCTTCAGGTGGCAATAGGTATTAAAGAAGTTGCTATATGATAGCTTGCATTTCCCTGGCATCTTTTGTGGAAGGAGGAGTGCTTTTAAATCTGAAGAAGACAAGGGATCACTTTTTGGTATGGTAAACGGTTCTCTGGCCTTATGGCTAGAGAAAGGCCACAGAGCAAGTCATGGAGCCAGAACTCTTCCCCATGATGTGGGGCCACCAGGAGCTCACACTGTTACATCCTGAACGCACTCTGTATTTCCAGACTTCCTGTGTCTGAATTGCCTCAAAGCTGCTAGTGTCCTTTGTTTTTGTTAGCTGATGGAGTGATGCTTGACCCTGGCAGGGGCTGTGCATTGTCTTTCTGGTGTAGTCTCTGCAAAGAGGTTATTTTTAGTGAAAAGAAGCTCTGCTGTTTTCAATTGAACTTCTTTGGTGTAGTAACCAGTGAATGCTGAACACTGAACCTGTTGTACTGTGATAGGCAGATTAAGCTTCAAAGGTCTGGCTGGTTCAGGCTCAGCTGTAGTTGTTAATATTTATTCTTTTTGACTGTGCAGAAAGGAAAGAAAAACTCATTTCATTTGAAAGAAAAGCTGAATTTCCTTTTTTCACGACTTCCTCATGCAGGTTAATTGCATTCCAGGGTTTCATAATAATGGCACTCATGACATGACAACTCAGATAATGAAACAGAGAAACTTTAATATGGCTCCAGAGATAAGCTGTTCTGGAAGTACAGAGAAAACAGAGTGTTTCGCAAGCCAGAGCTGAGTTGAAGTAAATAGCTCTGAAGCAGCAAGGTGTACGAGTGTATGGATAAAGTTTTTGTTTCTTCCTTAGAGAAGACTAAAGGGAGAGCTGAGGGCTTCATTGCCAACAGTCTTTTGTTCTAACTCCAGCAACCAAGGGATTTAAACCTGTCCCTGTGCAGAGTTTCTCATGGGTGAATCTTGGGCTGTGCCTGTGGTTATCTGTGTTCATGTTGCTCACCCACAGCTGCTAATTCCAGCATTGTGTTAGCTCTGCAGCAGGGAGCCTCTAAGGCAGATTAATGACTTTGAGGCCTCAGGCAAACTGCAAGGAGTGTTCATGTGCTTTCCCTGCCTAGAAGGCTGTGGAAGAGGAATGAAAAGGAAGCCTGAAAGAGGTTAAGAGAGTGTATAATGTTCTGTATGAGTTGCAGTTGAGGCCGTTGGAAGGATGACAGGAACCAGTGGGAGAGAATGATACGGGAACTGAAATGGCTGAAGCTTTGTGGCTTAAATAGAAGAAAATGAGAAGGTGTTTGCTCAGATTAAGGAAATGAATCAGATGTGCTTAGTGTGAGTCAGCCACATAATTCATGCTGATCCTTTACAGGTTTTCTTAGGTCCTGGTGTATTGCAATTGCATTTCCACCTGTGCATATGACAGACCTTCCTCAGATCAGGAAGTCCATCCAGAGCTTTCTTGCAGCCATGCTCACAAGAAGTGTCTGAGTGAATTTTAAGTGGACTATAATGATAGTGTGATACTAGCAAGCTATTGAAAGAGCAGTGCCATAGTATGTGCTTAAGCATGTGATGAGGAAGCTCTAAAGAACTGGGAGTAGCTTGTAACTAGGCTGTATCTTGGTAGTTGCTGCAGTGTTTCACAGTTCCCCCTGGTTCTGTGTCACTGCTACATCTGCTTGTCACCTTTAAGCAGGAGCCCTGTTTCTGCTGCAAATGGTATATGCAACTAGTTTGTGTCCTTGCCAACACATGCTTCTGCAGGACCTCTCCCTGCTATAAATAAACACTGCCAAATTTGACAAGCTGGACCGAGTTGCTTGCTGAAGTGCCTCCTAGGAGTGGGCTGCAGGAAGGACCTCACTTGCACTGACTCAGAGTAGCAGCTGAGGAATCATTTTAGTGTTGCAGTTAGTTGCATTTAACACCTTGGACTGAACAGAGCTACTAGAGTCCTTGTTAGTATAACTTCCTTCATCCTTTTATTTTTCCTGACTACCTCAGGAATGAAGTCCAGCAGAGCTTGCCTTCCAGCTGCGTGTATGTGTGAAGGTATATGTGGGGAAAACAGCAATAGCACCGCTTCAGTTTAAAAAGCAGCAAGAAGAACATTACAAGGCACATGAATCATTCTGAGAAACTTCCGGGCAGTAGCTGAAAGTTGATTTTGGGGGTAGGGAGTGCAGGAGGCCTTTGTAGGCCATGTCCCATTGGGGCTTCTAGAGCTAGTTTTGTGAAATGCTGAGTAGTGCAGCTCTGGCTGCACCAACAGAGTCACATGAAAGAAAGTGTTTGGACTGCCATTTTCCTTGAATTTCCGGCTCCTGAAATCTAATCAGCAATTCTCTCTGGATGAAGGTGGCCTGGAAGAACTGAGCCAAACAAATCTGGAATACTCAGGTTCTGCCCTGTTAATAGTCCTTGATTTTAATGCATGTCTGTCCCTCTCTTTTCTCGCTTCATGCTGGGGATTAACAGTCTGTCTTTTTCTCTGCTTGCTTCATGCTGGGAGTGTTTTCTGGCACAGAAGAGTCCCAAGCATCTCAATTTTATGAACAGGATCCTGATGTGTGTATGTAATGATCCTTTTAATATAGCAGTAGGCAGCAGAAATAGAATCATGGAGGGGGTTTCAGTGTAGGTTAGAATGACAGTGCTGGGTTGTTGAGTTTAGATCCATACTTCCCTGTTCGTCAGGTCCAGGTTATGGGCATTTTTCCCCCCAGAGTTTTGCCCACTTTTGCTGTCATCTTTATATTGAGCAACTTAGGAATCTTTTTTTGGCCACATAAGTCAGAAGCTGCCTCATGCCTTCTTCAGCCAGCCACGTGTTCATGCACACTGTCCCTGACCCGATGGGGAGATGATCCTTTTCATAGAGATGAGTATGGGTGGATGTGAGCTTTGTGAGAAGGAACCAAGCTGAACAGTCACTTTGTTACTTCCCTTTTTCCCCAGGGTTTCCTGTATTTAACTTTCCTTCTTCGGGTAGAGCAATTTACCTTTATAATAGTTAAGACTAACTGGTAAATCCCAAGCATTTTGATATTCATTTTGCTGTGGTTGTTAAAACATTAATAGAGATTTAAAAGAGCCTATTAAGTCTATTCCATACTTACACATATCTAATGACTGGGCTGCAAAGACCTCCCTTGAAACACTGAGTTAAAAAGTCCTTGGAATTGGTCACCAAATGCCTCCATGAGCTGAGTAGAATTCAGAAGGAATGATCACCCCCATGATGAAGCCTTTATTCTGTAACAAACCACAGAAATCTGTTCTTGACTTCTCTTGCAGCTGAGCGTGCTCTAGATACCATGAATTTTGATGTGATCAAAGGAAAACCCATTCGCATCATGTGGTCTCAGAGGGACCCCTCCTTGAGGAAGTCAGGGGTTGGGAATGTCTTCATTAAGAACCTGGACAAATCCATTGATAACAAGGCACTTTATGACACATTCTCAGCGTTTGGGAATATTTTGTCCTGCAAGGTGAGATGTGGTTGCTTTGTCCCATTCTGTTCTAGTGGTGACACGATCAGACACGTCCAGTGTAGGAAGCAAAAGGGACACCTTTCACCAAGTGAGGAGTGGAGTCTCTAAAGGCAGAGATGACCAAAAGCTCAGGGATTGCTGAAGTTACCTCAGATTGGGCATGAAGTGCACAAGTCTGAAACACAGATAATGTCTTCCTAGTGCTGCTCCTTGGCAGTAACCTATTTCTGTGTGCTGGCCTTGTGTTTGAGTGTGACAGCAGCAGAAAACATATTCAGAGACCTGACATTGTGTTCTCCTTCCACATAGGTGGTGTGTGATGAGAATGGCTCTAAGGGCTACGCGTTTGTGCACTTTGAGACACAGGATGCTGCAGACAGAGCCATCGAGAAGATGAACGGCATGCTGCTGAACGACCGCAAAGTGTGAGTGTCACAGCCAGCAGCACCAGCGAGCGCATGACCCGGGATGCATCTCGGTATTAACAGGGACACACAAGGCACTGGTTCTCCTGGCCCCAAGCCTTGGCCTGCTACCTCTCCACTACAGGGCTGGTGAGTGACCCTGCCCAAGCCATGGCCTGCTACCCCTCCATTATGGGCCTGGTGGGTTTCCCTGACCGAGCCTTGATTTGCTGCCTCTTCACTAGTGGGCTGGGGTGGGTTTCTGTGGCCAGTACTCTCCACTGCAGAGCTGGGTGGGCATTCTTGGCCAACTGTAGGACAGGTGGTTTTTCCAGTTGGTCTGTGGCCTGTTTGTCCTTCTCTTCTGCTGTCACTCTTGTCCCTATGCCCAGCTTCTACTACACACTCATTTTTTGCCTCGCTGCAAGTCAAACATTGCTTTTTCCGGTCTTGAGAAGAAGCTGCTTACTGGGATTTTCCTTCTTTCTTACAGATTTGTTGGGAGATTCAAGTCTCGTAAAGAACGGGAGGCTGAGTTGGGAGCCAAAGCAAAGGAATTCACCAATGTTTATATTAAAAATTTTGGGGATGACATGGATGATGAAAGACTAAAGGAGCTCTTCAGCAAATATGGTAAATTCAGAAACATTTCGAATGAGGCTATGAATTTCATGATCCATAGCAGTTTAATTGGACCACTCTCTGCTTCTGCCTGGATTACTTGGAAGCTGAGGAACATAAAGAGTTCCGATGTGTGGGTACTAGTTGTGCCAGATGTTAAGACAGGAGGCAGAGGCTGATGAGGAGATGAGAGAGGGAGGGCTGGGAGTTTAGTCTTGAAACAGTTCTGTGATACTTTACTAACCCTGTCCTGTGGTAACAGGTAAAACTCTGAGTGTTAAAGTGATGACAGACCCCACTGGAAAATCCAAAGGCTTTGGCTTTGTAAGCTTTGAAAAGCATGAAGATGCTAACAAGGTATGACGGGTTTTTATGCTGCTTGGGTATCTTCAGAGAAGAAGAACTTGGTTTTATCAGGGGAGAATGTGAAAATGAGAGGAAACTTTGCCTGAGGCATAGCCTTTTCCAGATTTGGGAACTTAGAAACCTTTTGCACCTTACTAGCTTGACATTCAGTGGTAACTTGGCATTTTTGCAGCTTCCTAGATCCACGCAGAATATAGTGCTACAGTCAAGATTAAGTGCTGAAGAAATATTACAGTGGAGGGTTTGAAGGGGGAAGCATCTAGAGTGAGAACATTGCTTAAAAATGGTCTTCTCTGAGCAGTGGGCTTATTAAAATTTGGCCTTAATTTCAAGAAGAGATGGGGATAAATGTCCAAGTTGCATTAATCCTGCAGGTAGAGTGGTGGTGTCAACATGGTCTTTCCTGATCACTTCAGTTTGTCTATAATTAGCCTGTTATTACACAGTGCAAAGATAAAGAGTCAGCCTTGGTTTATTGCCTGACGGGCAGTGATAACCATGTGAGCTTTGGACAGTCCTGTTTTCAACAGGAATAGTTGCTGTCTTGCTTTAGCAGTTGACAGTTTCCTCTTGATCCCTCTGTCCAGGCAGTAGAAGAAATGAATGGGAAGGACATCAATGGGAAGATGGTGTTTGTAGGCCGAGCACAGAAGAAGGTTGAGCGCCAGGCAGAGCTGAAACGGAGGTTTGAACAGCTAAAACAAGAGAGACTCAGCCGGTACCAGGTGAATTGTCTGTTCCTCTCCTGAATTTAGGTGCCATTTTCAGTCTGCTGGGAGACTTGTATGGAATTGGCAAATCAGTCATTGTCCTGTGAGAGATCCTGAGAGTTAAGAGTTAAAATGTAAAGGTATCTGGGGACAAACGGGCATTGGGGCATAGTCTTGGCAATGCAAGTGTGTAGGTCATGAGAAAGCAGCCAATCTCCTTTACTTCCAGTGGGGATACCTAGAAGGATGAAAGAGACAGCAAAACCCTCTACTGTTGTCTCTAATTTATGGCAAAACTGGGTCATGCATCAGATCTTTCCCAGGACATGAGATACAGTGATGGACTGGGGATACATGATGCAACAGAAAAGCAGAGGAAATCCAGACAAGCTCCCTTTCACCACAGTGGGACTTGTCTCTACGCCTTTGCAACATTTATTGCTTCAGCTTTGGGTGGTGTGAAGGGAACATGATGATAAATTAAGAGTTTTCAGGTAAATTACAGCTCTGGCAGATGGATGCTAACAGTCAATGTGCTCAAGATTTTCTTCAATGTTATGTATGTCTCATTGTTCTCTCCCTTCTAGGGTGTTAATCTATATATTAAAAACCTAGATGACACCATAGATGATGAAAAACTGAGGAAGGAGTTCTCACCTTTTGGGTCAATAACAAGTGCCAAGGTATTGTGGGCTTGGGGGCTATTTGGATTTTAAAACCTGAAGAAGGAACTGTATCTGACCTGGGATTGAAGGGGGCAGTTTTTCTGTTCCCTGATCATTGTGATCCTGAGAACATCTGGGCTAATAAACACACAGATTTCTTTGGGTCTTGGTGGGATCTTACTGAAAACATGCTGCATTCCCTCATCAAAAGAGGAGGTAGGAAGTGGGAAGTGTGTTTGTTGGAGGTGACTCAGTGCATGACATGGCATTTCCTTTAGAGCTTGCACCAAATCTTTCCCATTCCTTACTGCTCAGTGTGGGCCTGGGGACACATGGTGCGTACAGAAAGGCAAAGCAAATCCAGGCAGGTGACTTCTCAGTGAGTACCTGCCTCTACACCTCTGCAACAGTTACATCCAACCTGCCTGAAATGTGATGTGTTAAAATGTGGATTCTTAGCTTAAGTTCTTTTTATGGTGCTCCACTAGCAATTGATCTTTACTGCAGGTGATGCTGGAAGATGGACGGAGCAAAGGGTTTGGCTTTGTCTGCTTTTCGTCTCCAGAGGAAGCCACAAAAGCTGTGACAGAGATGAACGGGCGAATTGTGGGCTCAAAGCCGTTGTATGTGGCACTTGCCCAAAGGAAAGAGGAGCGAAAGGCCCATCTGACCAACCAGTACATGCAGCGCATTGCTGGGATGAGAGCCCTGCCTGCCAACACAATCATTAACCAGTTCCAGCCTGCTGCTGGGGGCTATTTCATGCCTGCCGTGCCCCAGGTAAGCCGAGCTAGTGTACATTTTGAACCTGTCTTGGAGCTGTGTTGGTTTAGCTGCAGTAATCTCACTGAGCTTTTCTGTGCCTATAAACAAGTAACTCCTAATGAGGGGTGCAGGCAGTGGAGTTAATTCTGTGACTTCCCAACTGCCTCTTAATGTGACTTGAGTGTTGAGTCCTGGCAGCAGCTGCCAAAACATGTTGTGAACAATGTTTGTTACTCCCTTAGATGTTGTTTCTGAGCTTTTCTAATCTTTCTTCAGGCTCAGAGCAGGCCCACTTATTATGCACCCAATCAAATGGCACAGATGAGACCCAACCCACGCTGGCAGCAAGGAGGAAGACCTCAAGGTGAGAGAACATTTTTGGCTGTATGACCTTTTTGGCTGTGCTTTCCAACAAGAACAATGCGCATGCTCTCCTGGGTGTACAGAACCCCAACCTGCTTCCTGTAGCTAACTGTCCTGACTTGCCAGTCGGTTCTGTTTTGAGGATTTCCCCTCATTTCTTCCATTAGGCTTCCAGGGAATGCCAAATGCCATGCGCCAGTCTGGACCACGGCCAGCACTGCGCCACCTGGCCCCTGCTGGCAATGCCCCGGCCTCTCGTGGCCTTCCTGCTGCTGCCCAGCGAGTTGGTAAGATGTCTGCTTCCAGGCTCTCCCCTTGTCTGTGAGGGATAAGGATGCTCTCGAGATTTGACTTCTGCTTCCAAAGATGGTTGTCAGATACAGATAACCAAAGACCACTAGAATCAATGGGCAGAGACAGCATCTGAATCTTCCCTATTGCTCGCTGTGCATTGCAGATCTGGGGGCAGTTGGTGCTACAGCACAGTCGTGGAAATCCAGATGGGTTTTTCTCCACTGGTTTGGAACCCATCTATACACCTCTGCAACAGTTACCACTCAAAGAGAAAAAAAGAAGGCTCTTTAGGTTATGGATATTGCTTCTAAATTAATTCTGTACCAGTGAATAGTTTAGAAAGTACTTTAAGTGAGAGATGTGGCATCCCTGCCTTACTGTCAGGGAGAGTAGCCCCCTTGTAAAGTAGCCAGTTGCATTTTGCAGATGGATTCCTAAAGAAGTTCTCCTGAGCGTAGTTTGGCTTCAGCAGTTAACAGCAGACATCCCAACTTGCACGTTGCTGCAGGTGTCTGTAGATCTGTTCTCTTCTTCTCTTGCAGGAGTGGGCGCTGCAGCGCAGAGTTTGGCCCCTCGGCCGCCCGTGGCAGCCCCTGCTCCCAGAGCAGTTCCTCCCTACAAATACGCCTCCAGTGTCCGCAGCCCGCATCCTGCTGTGCAGCCCCTGCAGGTACCACGAGGGGCTGGCCTGGGGACTCTCTCCACTTGCTGCAGTCCAACAGGATTTACGTGCAGCTCAAGTGTTTCTGCAGAAACCTGAAGCTACTTTTATAACCCAGACAACCATTGTGATTTGGAGGTTAAAAACCTGGCGGTTGTACCTTTGCCAGGGGCAGTTGCTTTGCCTCCCTTGTACTTACGAACTTTTTTCCACCCAGATTTGTTGTAAGGGTGTTTTTTCTTGGTTCTTTGCTTTCTCATTTTGCAGCCATTTGTTCTCTCACCTCTTTGTCACATCCTTACTCCAGGGATCATTGAAAGCACAGTTTGCTTCTCCCACAAACCTCTGTGTTGTAAAAAAAGCAAGCATGGATGTTGCTCTTTCTCATTTGCATCGTTTTTGATCCAGTTTCTGTAAGATACGTACAGTGCCCATGTGTGACACTATGGACTTTGAGTTGAGGACTTGGAGGGAGCATGTTTGTGAACCAAGGGCACCTTTTCTGTCCTTTCCTGAAACTCCAGTCTGCTACAGGCTTGACAAAGGTTGTGTTTTTGAAGGAGGGAATGGGTGTTGTCTGATTGTCTCTAAATATGAAGTAATCAGCCTAGTACCTGTTTCAGAACCCTCATGTCTGCCCTTCCATAGGCACCTCAGCCTGCAGTCCATGTGCAAGGACAGGAGCCACTGACTGCCTCCATGCTGGCTGCTGCCCCCCCCCAGGAGCAGAAACAGATGCTGGGTAAGAGAAACTCTAGCAGGTTTCAAAGATGACTGTGATTGAAACTCAGCTGTCTGAACTCTCTTCTTTGGTAACCACCAGGAGAACGTTTGTTCCCTCTGATCCAAGCTATGCACCCTAGCCTGGCAGGGAAGATCACAGGAATGCTGCTAGAGATTGACAACTCAGAGCTGCTGCACATGCTGGAATCTCCGGAGTCCCTCCGGTCGAAGGTAGACGGCTTGTTCTGTTAGGTGGGATGGGGAGCTCTGCTCAGGAGAGCTGCTCTCATGCCTGAATTGTCTCCTGAGGTGGAGGAGGCTGTTGCAGTGCTGCAGGCTCACCAAGCCAAGAAGGAAGCTGCCCAGAAGGTGGGCGTGGTTGCTGCTACCTCTTAAATCAGGAAGACTGGTGAGTGTCTCTGTCTTTAAACTCACTTAAAAGCTTCCACATTGGAGGAAATAAAGTGGGATGGTTTGTGAATGCAGCCAATCTGGAGGCGCATGCGCAGCACCTGTCTGAGTTTACTCTGCTCTTTAAAATCCAACTCAACCCAACCCCCTGATGTAGTTTTCCCCCGATGTAATCCTTATTTTGTGGAAGCTTTAGAAATACTCTTCAGAAATCTCTCTTTAATTAAGCATCAAAAAGATAAGTCCCTGACATGTTCCTAGCTGTTGACATGTCAAGGAAGGATTAACATATTGAGTCTTGTGAAGCTGCTAATCTGGGAAATAAAAAGAGACACAAGAGGCTTCAGTGACTGTGAGGTCAGCACAGTCTGTTCATGCCTGTTCCTTAGCCTGACAATCATCTGCCTACAGTGTGTATTAAGGTGCTGGTGTTGGAAATGTCCTTTCACTGCAGGGGTCTATCCAAGCAAATGCCATCTCCCGTGTTTGGAACTGGCTCCTGTTTAACCTTAATAAGGTTTTTGATTATTTGAATGCCTGTTCTTGCTTTAATGATCCATTTTTCTGTGGGTTGTCTAGAATTGACTTCAGTTCTTTTTGTGATGCTGTTGTGGTCAGATGTCCCAGCTCACAGGGGTGTGCAGGATGGGGCTTCCATCCATCCATCCATTCCTCAGTGGCTCCAGTTGCTTGGCTTCACTGAGAAGGAATTATGAGTTTCTTGTCAGATGATCAGAAGTGGGTATTTTCTACAGCTGTTAACAGCCTTTCCACACCTTGCAAATGATATTGGAGTCATTTAAAATATACTTTAACATATATGCATTATATATTAATATAATAAGCTCATTTTGGAGCTGTATTATACATGGCTTGTGCTGTGGGGAACTTGGCTGTCTGTATTGAGGTGTGCTGGCTGTGGGTAACCTCTGCCCCTTTGCTTCTAGGATGCAAAGAAGCCAAATAGCCCCTTTGTAGCCATCAGCTCAAGATGTTTGGAGGCTCTTCCCTGTCCTGCAGATCTCAATGCCATGCGTCCTATCACATAGTTTATTGCATTTTGTAAATTAATCTTTAAGGTCTTATTTAAAAAGCCAGGTCTGAAGCTCTAGATCTCCCAAACCAGAAGTGGGCTCGCAAGCTTCTCCATTGTGGCTGGAACAGAGCTGCCCTTTGTGTCTTCTGAGGAGGACACTGGGATTTTAGGTTGGAAGTATTTTGTGGTTTTGGTTTTAAACTCAGCAATCCAGTTTGGAAAGTCTGGAAAGCATTTATCAATAAAGGAATAAAATTCCACTGTTTGCCCTCTTCATTTGCTAAGCGGTGTGATTGCTCAATGCAATCAAATTTGAGTGTATGATTGCTGGGTGAAGAGTGTGACTGGAGTTGTTACTGCTGTGGAGAAAGGCTGCTTGAGGCTGGGTGACAGTGGCATGTCAAGGGCGGGCAGTGCGTGGTGGCTTCCTGTGCATCACCCCACTGCTGCAGAGCAGCTCTGCTGCCCTTGGGCCGCATTTTAATGCTGGTGTTCCATGGTTTGGCTGCTCTTGGAGAATCTCTTGACGTAAAAGCGATCCAATCGAGTGCAGTTCCTCAATCCTTCACCCTCCACCGTAGCCGCATCCCGGCAGCGGGGTCAGGCCGCTGGAGGGAGGGGCGGGAATCACGTGATTCCGGGTCACCTCTGTCACGTGGTTCCGGCGCGAAGATGGCGGCCACCAAGCGGGTGCTGTACGTAGGTGAGTGCCGGGGCAGGGGCCGCTGTACGTGTCCGGGACCGGGATCCGCGGCCGCTGGCCGGGACTCGTGTCCGTGACCGGTGCCCCGCAGGCGGGCTGGCGGAGGAGGTGGACGAGAAGGTGCTGCACGCCGCGTTCATCCCCTTCGGCGACATCACCGACATCCAGATCCCGCTGGACTACGAGACCGGTGCGTGTCCCCGGACGGCGCCGCTGGGCGCCCGCGGGAGCGGGTGTCGGTGCTGCCCGTGACCGCTCGCTTCTCCCTCTGCAGAAAAGCACCGCGGGTTCGCCTTTATCGAGTTCGAGCTGGCAGAGGTGAGACAGGGGTGGGTGCGCTTCCTGACCGCGGGCTTTGGGTTGGGACGCGGTTGGTGGCAGCAAGTGGGGGTTACCTCTGGTGCTCCTCTGCTTTTCCAAGTTCCCGCTTTCCTATGGGCTGAAGCACGGGCATTGCTCACCTGAGCTGCTCCTGGAGCTCGGCAGCTGCAGGCGGGTTTCTTGGCTTCGTGACCATTTATGTATTTCACAGAACCCCAGCCTGGTTTGGGTTGGAAGGGACCTCAAAGCTCCTCCAGCTCCAACCCCTGCCATGGGCAGGGACACCTTCCACTAGAGCAGCTTGCTCCAAGCCCCTGTGTCCAACCTGGCCTTGAGCACTGCCAGGATCTTATAGCCTGTCGTGGGCTTCACATACAAGATCTCTGTTCCTCTCCCAAACGCTGGTGTCAGCAATAAAGCATCTTAAATGAAATGGGTTTATGGGATGCAATGTGGGAAGAGGAGCCCCATGTACTGGATCGGATACAGCTCCTGCAAGATCCACTGGTTCATATATAGATGAGGTTTAGGAGCACAGTCCCTGGACAATCTCTTTTGTGTGTATGTGCTGAGCTTTGCTTTGTAAAGGGAGAGAAGAGGTGATATAATAATGATCTTCTTTCACCTCTTTTGGCAGGATGCAGCAGCAGCGATTGACAACATGGTAGGGACCCTCTTTGCCCATGGGGACGAGTGGCTTTGCTCCCTTCGCAGCAGTGAAGCCCCGTATGGTGTGAGCTACACCAAGAGCTCTGTGGTTCTCCTCTGTGGGGAGCTGGGGGGCACGGTGATTTTTATACCCTTTGGTGGGCTTTGTTGTGCTTTTCTCCTCGGCAGAACGAGTCCGAGCTCTTTGGCAGGACAATTCGGGTGAACTTGGCCAGGCCCATGCGAATTAAAGAAGGATCATCCCGACCTGGTGAGTTGGTGTCTGGGGGGGGAAAACATCCCCATGGCTCTTTAGAGCTTCATGCATCAGCCATCAAACCCCAGGGTAGAGACCTTTGCTCTGCTTCCCATTTGGTGAGCTCATGGGTCTGAGCAGCATCCGATAGCTTAATGACCACATAACCCAAAATACTCCCTTGTTCCTTGGGTGGAAACTCTTGGCTGCAGTTCTGATTATCTGCATGCCAGGCAAAATTGCACATGCAGCTGGCCCCATCTGTGAAAGCAGATGGGGCCAAGGCCATGCCAAGCACTCATGCAGTGTGATGGGCAGTGGCAGTAAACAGGCCACAAGCTTGCCCTGCATGGAGGCACCTCTGGGAGGAAGAAGAGGTGACTTTGTCTCTTTTTTGCCTGCATGCTGTGTCTCCTGGGGTAGGCTGTGCCCTGACCTGTGCAGGCATGTGTGTGCTCATGTGTGTGTTCATAGAATCATAGAATGGTTTGGGTTGGAAAGGACCTTAAGATCATCCAGTTCCAACCCCCCTGCCATGGGCAGGG
>WYDI02027678.1:0-19740 GCA_009867235.2 Psittacus erithacus | reverse complement strand
GGAGTGACTCCCCCGCTCCCCCAGGTGGAACTTTCCTCTCAGGGCGTGAGACCATAGAGGCGAAAGGCAATACCAAATGCGAGCTCTCCCGGGGAGGGCAGAAGAGACAAACTCCTTTCCCCCAAAGCCTTCTGAAAGGATATTGAGCTGTGTCCCTCACAGAATTAGATGCATGTTTTAAAGACGCTGTGGCTTTGAGTGGTGAAATTCCTCCTGAAATGTATCCCAAACCCGCCAGAGGCTCCCCCTGCCTACTTCCCCTAATGGTACGTTCCTCTCTGTTTACTCTCTTTGCGCGGCCACCTTGGGTGGGGTTTTTCCGCTGCTCCAGTTCCGTACGCAAGTAGCGTAGGGGGGTTTTGATGGACAGACAGAGTAGCCAATAGTGTGGCAGCGTCCTTGGCGCGCTAGCCAATGGCGCGGCGGTCCTGCGGCACGGAGGAGGCGGGGCCAGGCTCAGGCAAGGCAGGGAGGGGGAGCTGTGGAATGGCGGACGGCCGGGCTGGCCCGCCCTGGTGGTAGCGAGCCGAGCGGGCCGAACGGGACAAGCCGCGGCGAGGGGTGAGTGCGAGCGGGGCCGCCCCGAGCCTCCCAGCCCGCTTTATTGCCGGGAGGTAGGTAGAGGCGCTGGGGTGGGCCGCTAGGCCCTTGCCAAATAGTGAGCCCTGGCTGAGCTAGGAGGTGTTTCCTGCCACATAGTGAGCCTCGGAGGTGCGGGTCCCGGTGCTCCGGTGTGGGGCGGGCCGGGCCCCGGCGTGGGGCCGGGAGCAAGGGCACGGCCTCAGCTGCGGGCTGATACCGGCCCGGCCCCTTCCGGAGCCATGGCTCAGGGCAGGGGGTGCTGCCTGCTCCTGAGGGGAGCAGAGCCCGGTGCTGCGGTAATGGCTTGGGGGAGCTGGGGAGAAAGGGGGGTGCTGCGGGGTACCCCTGTGCTGGGGAACAAGGGTCCCTCCCTGCCTTTCTGTGTGATGGGTTTGGCATCAATGTGTGAGCACAGGCTCATGAAAGTGCCTTCTCCCTCCTGTCTTCCTGCCCTTCAGTGTGTCTGGGTGCTCTAAGGAGTTGTGGAAGCCTCTTGGCTATCAACTAAACCCCACAACTACTTGGGGTAAGGCTGTGGGGGATGCTCTGGAAAGTGTTTTCCTCATTAAATCCCTAGGCACTCTGAAAAGAAGCTTTGGAGGGTGTAATGGGGTAGGGGTGGGTGATTTAGTCAAATTCACTGAGCTCCTGGTGAGCTCAGACCATAGAGTCGTGGAATGGTTCTGGTTGGAAGGGACCTTAAAGATCGTCTAGCTCCCAGCCCCTGCCACAGCATATATAATAAGTTGTTAAGGAAAATAAGTTGTTAAGTTGTCCCTGGGGTTGCACCTCGTCAGTGATTAGGTTTGTGTTTGGGTTACTCCTTTGAGATAGAAGTAGCTGATGTCCTATGGAGAAAGGTAAGGGATTGCAGCTTCTCCCTGTTAGCTGTTATTTGACCGTAAGGGCCTTCCTGTTGGAGATGTATTCTTTTCCTGACACAGGTTTCCCACTTGGCATTACTGGTTTACTTCCATGAGTAGCAACGACAGAATTGGGCACTTCTGCCTAGATCAGACCAGATGTTGGTGGACCTGAGATGATGTTAATGATGGAGTACACCATGACACACAGTGGTCCTGTAACTGATGGAACACTCCAGCCCTCACTCGTGTGTGCTTCCCCATGGCTTATGAGCTGGAAAAGTTGAAAGTGGAAGATGTGAGAAGCCAGCACCGTGTGTGTGCTGCCCTGTGACAGAGCTGATGTTACTTTATGGGAAGTACCCGAGTCTCGAAGTTTGGTCACATGTGAAAGGGGAATAGCTCTGTTCCCCACCCATCTGCAGGATTGCAGCACTTTGCATTCTGATGTGCCCCTTAGTGACCTTAAGTGGGGTTTTGTCATAGGAGCCCATAGAGTTGAACACAAAATTCAGTTATAACCAACCCAAACCTGAAAGCTCCCCGCTGATACCACCAGCAGCATGCTGATAGAGTGCCTTCGGAAACCTGCTGCATTCAGAGCCAAAGACAAGCTTTTTCCAGGAGGCTAGGGAAGAGCAGGCCTCTGCTTGCTTCTTCATTTAAGGATTGTGCTTGAAAACACCAGGTTTGAAAGAGAGAACTTGACCCAAACTTTAAAGCTCCACTTAATGCTGATCTTTGCTCAAGCTATGGTTGTCACTGTTGTCCCTAGGCAGGTTGGGGATCAAACCATGGGCCTCTACCTTCCAAAGCATGTCTTTCTGTTTGGTTAAAAGCCTTGTTCTATGTGGGGTGAGGAGCAGTTTTACCAGCTCTTGGTAGCCCAGCTGAAGATGAAGCCTTGCTGAGAAGATCCACCCTTTCGAAGCTGGCTGCTCAGGCTTTTCCAAGCTCTACAAAGTATCAGTGGTGTAAGCAGTGATGCCACTGCCTGAGCTTGTGCTCTGGGCTCACTCCCAGTTCCTCACTTGAGCTTCTCTGTGGTCTGCACTCCTAAACCTTTCAAGCTCTGTTTTTACGAAGCTCTGTAGCTAGGAGGATGCTGGTTCAGAGAATCCTAGAATGGTTTGGGTTGAAAGGGACCTTAAAGCTCATCCAGCTCCACGGACCGGGACACCTTCCACTAGAGCAGCTTGCTCCAAGCTCCGTTCAGCCTGGCCTTGAACACTGCCATGGATGGAGCATCCAAACCTTCTCTGGGCACCCTGTGCCAGCACCTCAGCACCCTCTCCTGCCTAAGAGCTCATCTCGGTCTCTGGGAGGTTAAAGCTATTCCCCCTTGTCCTGTCCCTACATCCCTTCTCCAAAGTCCCTCTCCAGGTTTCTTGTAGCCTCTTTAGGCACTGGAAGACTGCGATAAGCTCTTCCCTTGTTGTACAAGTTCTGTTTGAGTTGTGGAGTGGCTTAGAGAAGAAGAGTAGAGGCTGGAACTGTAGCCCTAATGTCTTTAGTGTTACCACTCTGGGATTTGGAGTAATGAGTTAATAGTAAAGTGCTCCTAAGCAGAGGATAGAACTGGTTTCCCGATGAATAACGTGACACACTGAACAGAAACAGGGTATTTTTAAGTTCCAGCTCAGAAGGTATTTGTGAGCAGTGATTCATTAAAAAGAATACCACGTTTCTGGGAACGACCAACCCAGTTTCTCAGCATACTTTGAATATATCTCATTCTTCAGGGCTGGTCTAGGAAAAGTTGATTTCATTCACAAAGGTTAGATAATCACGCAGTGTGGGTGGAGGGGTTAAAACTTCAGCGATTGCCTCATCTGCAATAGAGTTACAGCAGCAAATCCACCCCCTGGCTTGTGTGTTTCAGTCTTTTCTGGTGCTGGAAGAACAAAGACGATTCTGAGGATTAATGTTTCCCCCAAATCAGGTTTGTTTCCTTTGACAGACTCTAATAAGGAAGATTTCAACAAATGGAAGGCTCAGGTTTAATCCTTCTAGATAGTTTCTCTCTGTGGCCTCAGATCTTTAATGTAAGATTTGCCTCTAGTTTGCCTCCGTTAGGTTTGATGATCATACTTAGCCTTTGGTCATTCAGCTGAGCAAAATACATTGCTGTGTGCACTGCATGAGGCGATCCCAAAGCAGGCAGAGGATTGTGTTTGCGTGTGTTGGGGCTAAAGTTCCTGCTGTCCCAGCCCACAGTGGAACAGCAGCAAAGACACACACTGCCAAAAGCTGCTTCTAAGGGTGAAAGCAGCTCCTTTCTACAGTAACACTGTGCTAAATGTGCAGGAAGCAAAGCAAAAGGGACACTTTCACCTTGCAGAAAGCAAAATGCAACTCTTTTCCCAGCCTGTCTAATGGTGCGTTACTGTTTGCAGCAGTGCTTTGACTTCTAATGGGACTTGTAGTAAGAAATGGTGTGTTTTGAGTGTTTCTTCTCGCTGTGGAAGGGTCAATATTAGTGAGATTGGGACCTTACTTACCACAGATGAATGTGTATTGAAATCTGAGAGGTATTTATAAAAACTGGATGTAAAACAAGGCAGGTGGAAGTGGCTTCTGGGTAATAAGCAAATGAGTGCTTAGAACAGAACCACCCTGGTGACATTCACTTCCTTTGGCTTTTTGCAACTCTGTGTAACAAAATGCTCTCTTTTTGAGGAGGGGAGGAACCAGTGCTGCCCATTGCACTCAGAGGGAGTGTTTGCTAAGGGAAGCTTCTACAGGAGGTGATCACATTCAGCCCAGTGCAGTGCTTTAATCACATTCTCCAGCCCAAGCTCGCCCTTGCTGCAGTAATGGGCTGGGAAATAGTTCTTCTAGATCCTCCCTTAATTCCTGGGATCACAGGAAAGCTTTCCTGGTATTAGGTAGCTACTGGAGAAGTGGTGGAGTGAAGCCTTATCTCAAGTATGCATCTGGCAGGGGCTTTGAGGAGGGAAAATTTAAAGGAGCAGCAATCTCAATTAGTCTCTCCCAACTGTGCTCAGTGGTGACATGCTCCATTCCCCCAATGCCTTCTGCATCATCTCCTCTTCTAGAGCAGTATCCCAGACCTGTTTTGGGGTGAAGTGGTGCTTTAAAGGATGCTGTGATGCCGAGAGAAGAAGGGGGGAGATGCTTCTGATGCAGCAGCATTGAGCACTGCTTCTCAAGGGCTTACAGTTCTGCATGGGAGGCTCTTGCTGTGCCACCACTGCAGAGGAGCTGCTCTGAGCTCACTGGTGACTTGGAGGTTGTGCTTCTCCTGTGTTACTGTTGGAAGCGGTGAGCAGTCTGAGGCAGACAACACACAAAGAGCTGTCTGCTCCAAATGGTTTGTTCTTGCTGCCATAAATCAAACCTAGACCCTGAGTTTCTTACTTTGGTTTCTGCTGCAAGTGCTCAATAAAAATTGAGAAGGTCTCTTGTGTTGTGTGATGCAGGCAGATAATCTTATTCTCAGGAGGGCCTTGTTTAATATCAGTAGTGATGCATTTATTTGAACAACTCCTTTATGAAGCAAAGACACACATAGATTTGAAATGAAAATCTCCTAATTGTAAAGTGAGGGATATAAAAGGTCTTTTCACCTTGCGTATGATAAATGGGGGACTTGCTGCCCTGGGATTTTATGGATGAAACTCCTTTAGGGAAGTGAAATCCAGAAAGGGCAATGCTGAAGTGGGACTCTTCATCAGGGACTGTAGCCGTAGGACACGGGATGATGGGTTCAAACTGAAATGGGAAGTTCAGGTTATGTATAAGGAAGTTCTTTATTATGAGAGTGGTAGGACATTGGCACAGGGTGCCCAGAGAAGCTGTGGCTGCCCCATCCCTGGCAGTGTTCTAGTGACCCTAGACCATGTCACCCAAGGTTGGACAGAGCCTTCAGTGACATGATCTAGGGTGAGGTGTCCCTGCTCATGGTAAGGGTTTGGAAATGGATGATCTTAAGGTCCTTTCCAACCCTAACTCTTCTATGGTTATGCTTGTTTCCGTGTGGTCTTCAGGTGCAGTGGGATGCTGCAGTGTGGAAAAGGACAGCAGGGAGAACTGTTGCTCTGTGCTTACCTTGTTCTCATGCTCTTCCGGCATTGCTACCTGGCTGCTAATAGGTGGAAGCTGCTGGTTTATCTGGAGGCTGGATGACCCAGCATGGTTATTCTGAAGTCCTGTGGCATGGGGTTTCTTGTCTGGTTCATGTGCTGATGTTTCTGATGATGTTCCAGAGCATCTTGTGAGTCTCCCTTTCTCCCCACTCACAACAACTGGGCTAATGACTCTGACCTTTTGTTTGTAAAGCAAAAGGAAAAGGATCAGCAAAATACTGCAGCTTATTTACTATCATTACTGGAATGATGAGCAATGCCACTCTGTGATACTTCAGAGCGCCTTCACTTATAAGATGCTGGAAATCCCTTGAGAGGGAAAATATTTCAGATGGAAAAGGAGGAGGGAGAATATTCCTCTGGTTCTCATCTAAGTGTAGTGTCCTGTAAGGCACAGAGGTGCTATCTCCAGCCATCTCCCCTCCTGGCTGGGGTATTTAAAGCAGTCCTTGCTTTTTCCATGACAGCCAAAGGCTGGTATCACTGATCACAGTTGTGCAGAAGCTGTTTCCATGCTGTGGGCTTTTTGCAAAGTACTTTCTTGACCTATTGTATTACCATTAATAAGCTTGAATGTGGTTTTAATTTCTCATTTCCTCTTTCACTGGATGCCTTTTTCCTCCTTCTTAAGAGTCTGTCTTCGTCTCGCTCTATAGCAAAAGTCTCTTTCTGCTGCTCCAGGGTTGAATGATGCTTTGCTTTCAGGTGGCTCTGTGCTGGAGGGCTTGAAGGGGCATTCACAGGAGTCCATCAGCCACAATATCTGATGGATTGGTGTAGCTGCAGTTCATGCATGGATGGGATTTAATTGGGAGGGAGGGGTATCCGCAGCCCTGCCTGAATGGATGGGTGAAAGCTCCCCAACCACCCCTGAGCCCCGCAGTGAGCTGGCTCAGTGCTTGCCAGAGTGGAAGTGAGTTCCCTTTCAGGCACCCTCCTTTTGTGCGCCTCAGAAAAAGCACAGACTCTCATGGCTTTGGCCTTGCAGCTGCAGAAAGCAACACCCAACCCAACAAAACAGGCAAGAGAGAACCGTGCACACACCCAGATCCTGTTCTTTCAATGCCAGCAGCTGCTCAGCCCGTCCTTTGCTGGAGGAAGGCATGGAGCTATAAACACAGCTTGTGTCAAACCTTTACCTTCTGGCTAGGGCAGCATGGGATAACTGGCTGCTTCCTTTGGGAAGCTAAATTAAACTCCTGTGTAATTAACTTACACAAAATAGCCTTTCGGTTGCGATGTGGTGTCACGGAAGTTACATCTAGGGGCTGGCTTCACATGGGAGGGTTTCCATAAAGCAGCTTATTGTAGACCTCGTGGTGAACTTTCATAGAAAGACCTGTGTCTTTAGCATCCCTAATACAGTCTAATCCCTCTTCTCCCCAAAAATTGGGTTCAATAAAGTGGTTGTTTCAAACACTTGGACATAGTTTTGGATGGGCCAAACTGCAGAGCCTGGAGTTTGCACTGGGTATGACGTAAGGTGAGATCACTGCTGGGCTCAAAACATGCAAAATGGCTTAAAAAGCCTCTTTTCCTGCCTGTCCCAAGGAGATTGCATAGGCATCTGTCACCACATCCAAGCTGGAATCTGGCTGTGCTCTGGCAGACCAGAGGGACTTTGCTGAAGTCTTTGCCTAGAAGGTTGTTGGGTCCTGCTGGCTGCGTGGATGGAGAAAGTGAGGCCAAGGGCTGTCATACTGTTGAGCAAAAGCAAGAAGACAGCTCCTTGCAGCTCCCTGCACCTCCCTGCAGCTCTGCCTGCAAATCCCAACTGGATCATGCACCATGCTCTGCACAGGTAGCTTGTGTGTGCACTTAAACCAGACTGGGTGTTGCTGGGGACACCTTAAGGAAGAGCTGGGTAATCCCAGCCAGGGGCAGGGCCATCCTCTGCTTCCTCTTCCCACCCTTGGCCAGGCCAAGACAGAGGAGTGGGAAAATAACTGCCTGGAAAACCCCAGCTATTTGTGGCTTTTGGTGCTGGGGGCCTATGTGTTCTCTCAACTGCATGGTAATACCCATCTTACTTGATTCCTGTGATCCAAAATCCATATTCAGGATCTTACATATATATGTGTGTGTGTAGATATATATATATTTTCAAGATCTTTTCTATATATATATACAACACACACATATATATATGTTCTTTTCCCCCTCCACAGTAGAAACCCCATGTTTTATTTTGACTTTATAAAGACCCTGTTCATAAACAGTTTTAATTCAGATGTTCAAGGCTGTTCTCTTGGATTTTTTTTTTTTTGACAAATCCCAGCATATGAAACGCTTCTGGAAGATCTCAGGGACTTGGTGTCACTTCTTTTTTTCTACTCCTCATGTCAAAGGTTAACTTAAAATATTAATGCTGCAAAGATTCATTTGAAGATATGAAAAGCGTTCGGGCAAGACTACATGTACATATTGTAATTACTTCCTTTTTCTTACAATTAAAGTAATTGGATTATATTTAATGAGCTATTTACATTTAATAATTAAGGCAAGACTTATCTTTCCAGTATTCCCCAAGTGCAGCAGAAGGGTGGGGGCACTCGGAGCTGTGATATAATTATCCAGGCGTGAGTTGAAACTGAAAGAGCAGTTGAGCTGTATAGAAAACACTTGGAACTGGTTTGTTCCTACTCTTTTCATTAATCAAAATAGTTCAATGTGTGTTTAAGGAGGGGAGGCTGAGCCGAGCTGCAAATGAGACAGAGTTTATCTGCTCAAAAGGAAGGTTAAAATCTGTTCAGGCTTCAGGAATAAGTCATTGAGAAAGGAAAACTCCCCCCCCCCTTCGTATTAATTACCCAGCACTGCCCTAGAATGGCAATGTGCTGATGTATTGTGAGAGTTGGGCTTTGCACCCCTGCTTTGTCAGTGCTAACAGCCACAGGCCCTGCCTCTTGGTGGAGGAGGCTGGTGTGAAGGGAGGCAGCAAACAGGCTCGCATTAGCAGGGATTCAGCTGGGTTTGCAGTAGCAGCCACATACCATTTTCGGGAGGGGGCCTGTGGTTCCATGCAGGATCCCTGCAGCGATGGCACGAAGCTTGGCTACCTGCAGTACCTCCAAAGGAAGCTGCTGGGAATAGTGCTGCTCCTCTTGCCACCTAACACTGCAGCATCAAGACCTTTTGGAGTGAATTCTGTGCTTTGAGGTTGTGCCCATAGAAGCTGTGGCTGCCCCATCCCTGGCAGTGTTCAAGGGGCTTGAAGCAACCTGGTCTAGTGGAAGGTGGCCCTGCCCATGGACCTGGATCATCATTGGAACTGGAGGTCCCTTCCAGCCCAAACCAGGCTGGGATTCTATGATTCTCCAGAGCTCATTTTGCCTGGACTGGAACAGAAACAACAGGGTGACTTTGGCAATGAAAGCTCCTCAGTCTTGACCTCTAAGTGCTGTTTTTCGGGGGGGCAGAGTGGCAATCCTGGTTTAGTGGACATCCTTCCCTTTGGTTGCTGTTATTGCTCAGGGGCTATGGCTCTGGGGATAGGCTGAGAGTGATGCCTTGAATAGTCTCATTCTCTTTAGACAGTGGTTTGGGCTCAGACCAAGTGTTATCAGAGACATCCTGCTGATGGGCTGAGACCTGCCCAGGCCTCTCCCCTATAGTGGATTTGAGAATCCTATAGTGATTTGGAGAACCTATAGTGAAATTTCTCTACCTGGGAATGCTTTAGGAACACCGAATCGACCTGTTGATTGAAGCTTGTGCTACAAGGTCAGTGTCAACAGAGTAGCATGCATGCCAAAATTATTCATAGGTTGAAGAGAAAGCATTCTGCTCCCTTTGCTGCTCCTGTTTCCTTGGAAGCAACAAAGCCAGAGTGCTGAAGGAGCCCTGCCTCTCTCCTGATGTATATCCTCATGGCAAAGACCTTGAAACCTTTCTGTTCCGGAGCTTTAATTCCAGTGTAATCAATAGTTCTGTATTCTGAGAATCCAATCCCTGTGACAGCTCTCTTTAATTGAGCTAAACTGCCTTTCTCTTGTCACATCTCTTCTAGAGTTGTATTGAAATGCATTTGTTCTGCCTGGCTCCTCGTCAAGCATTGATAGGAACACCAGGTGACCCTCTTTGTTTAACTTGTTTTGCAGCTAAATGAATGGAAACATTAATTAGGGTAATGGAGTGGGGGGGTTTAGGCATAAAACCCCCTCTAGGTCAAAGTATTGGCTGTATGTTCACTCCAGCAAGATCTGGGAGGATCTGCCTGTTCCCTGTTGGTGACACCCCCATCATTCCACCCCCAGCCTGGTTTGTGCCAGCAGCGAGTCCCTCTCCAGGAGAGCTTGATTCCAGCAAGATCCTCTTTAGGAAAGCTGATAACCAAAGTTGAAAGGGAAGAGCCAAATTTCCAGTCACACCTGTACAATCCCCTCGAGGGCAGTAAATGATGATGATAATGCAGGAGCCAGACGCAAAAAGCCAGCAGAAAATGGCTTTCTGAGCCTCTTTTGCATTTCTCAGAGCCAGCAGACTGGAGGGGAGGGGGGGAACAGGAGGGGAAGGAAATACAAGAGTATTTCTACTCGGGAACACAGCAGGCTGATGTTTGTTGTCTCAAGGACTCCACACTGTACAATGCGTCCTTATTCTGCGGGATCAGGGCTGTTCCCAGTGTCACAACATCACTATGGAAAGGGGCAGTCCTGCTCTTGCCTCATGCTGGTGCTGAAACACCTCTTTTGTAATGCAGATCATACCTGACAGATCTCCAGTTGGTGATTGAAGCACAGAATGGTTTGGGTTGAAGGGACCTTAAAGCTCATCCAGCTCCAACCCCTGCCATGGGCAGGGACACCTTCCACTAGAGCAGCTTGCTCCAAGCCCCATCCAGCCTGGCCTTGAACACTGCCAGGGATGGGGCAGCCACAGCTTCTCTGGGCAAAGAAGTGGGTTATTACTGCACAAAGGGGTTGGGAGGGGTGAGTGTGTGTGTTCTCCTATATGGCTTTCAGTCGATTCTGCTTTGGGAAAGCTGCTCTGTGGTGCTGGATGAGAACACAACGCTCTGTCTGAGCACCTGGTGAGCAACCCATGGTGGGTTTTACCCCATGGCTTTGAGGGAGACCCATGCATGTACCCCATGGCTTTGGGGGGGAATAGAGCACTGTGCAAGGAAGTAGCTCTGCAGCTGCCCTTCACTGCTGACTCCTGCTCAGCTGCTGGCAGGTTGGGTTCTTAATGACAGATGAGCTTGTGACGTGGTTTTGGGAATGAATACTTGTTACAGCTGGCGGACTGGAGTAGTTTAGGCATCACATGGCAGTTTGCTCTATAATTTCACTCCCTATTGCTCAGATGCAGCACTGATTGCTAGCTTGCTCCCTGAGCATGGAACTGTAGCATTTCTGATTGCAGCATCCCACTTTTCGGTGGCCGCATTGTGAGCTTGGATCTAGCCCTGAGCACTCAGCAGAGCCTTCCCCTCAGTTCTCCGTGTGTGTGTGTGGCTGCTGCTCCCCTTCCTGCTAGTCTTTTGGGGTTATGTAAAAGCCAGTCTCTTTCTGGCCATTACAGCTACATGGGGGAGTAGTTACTGCTGAGAGAAGCTTGGAATTTGAAGCAGAGTTGTCACAGACATTAGAAAGAACAGTCGGGCTGCGTTGGCAAGTGACGGAGTTCACTCTTATTTCATCCTGATGGGAATTTCAGATCTGATTATCTCCTTTCTCCCTTGTTCCCAAACCTGCTGCTGTGTCTCATCCCCTAATGGGGACTCCAAAAGGCAGCTCTCCAAGCTGAGGGCTTGGTCTCCTTCGCTATGTTGCTTGCTTGTGGCCAGGCAGAGGTGTTGGTAAGCCCTGCTGAGGGCAAGGGGATTAGTCACCCTGATCAAGCTTAATTCCCGTCTTCCTCCAAAATGTCCTCCTCAGGTGCTCTGTGCCGCACCAGCCACAATGACAGATGATAGCACTGCTGGGGTTCAGCTTGATTTGCAGATGGTCCCTGATCTAAGAGGTTGTGTGTCACATCGAGTGGGGCATTACCCAGGTGGCTCCCAGTAATGCTATGCTGGTCAACTACCAGTGAGAAGACCCTTGCCAGGCCTCTCTCTCCAGCTCCTCTCTTATTTACAGCTCTTTGCGTGTATCACATACACTTCTCACCTTGTAGTGCTGCTGCCTGTCTTCTCCTCTGTACCGCCATGGTGACTGTGCTGGCTGCACACGAAATAAAGGCTGGTTCCTCTCTTGCTGTGCGCTGCTGTTTGCTGCTCTGCTCCAAACTGCTTGGTAAGGAGTTTTTGCTCTGAGTTGCTGCCTGCAGTTGACAGAGCTTGAGTTTACCTCGTGCTTTGCTCCAAGTGCTGGATTTGGAAAGGCAGCCTGGAGAAGAGAAAACTCCTTAAGGGGAGACCTTAGAGCAGCTCCAGTGCCTAAAGGAACTACAGGAAACCTGGAGAGGGGCTTTGGATAAGGGCCTGTAGGAGCAGGAACTGTATGAGCTTTAAGTTCCCTTCCAACCCAAACCATTCCATGACTCTATGCTGATTCCCTTTTCCTTGGAGAAATAAAGGTGTGTGTGATGAAAAAGCCCAGGAGTTGATAGGAAGCATAATGGAGAGCGAAAGCATGGTGAATCCTGGAAACAGGGTGCCAGTTGTGGCTGGAAGGTGGGTAGGAATGTAGGAGCGGTGAGCTCAGCTCCCAGGGGTCAGTGTAAGCACTCTGGGAGAGGGGAAATGGTGAGGAATCCTGGCAATTCCCGGCTGGAGATGGGGGAAAAGAGCTACAGGGCAAAAGCATGGTTTGGCTTTTAGTCACTGCCGACATAACAGGGCTTGGAGCCTTCTCTGATTCAAGCCATGACTTGGAGACTGCAGAGGAAAAGCTTGGGGGGAGCAGGTAGGGAGGTTCTGCTTCAAGTGGGTGAGAAAAGGCATTTGTTACTTAACAAAAGCCCTTTCTACTTGTTGATGAGGAGGTGTGAAGCACGGTGGTTGCACATCCATTGCTGCAGCAGTGCTTGGCTCTCCCAATCAGTGTTATCCTGCACCCAGCAAAGAGCACTCTTCCCTCACATGGTTCAGTTTGATGCCTTTGTTTTCCATATTCATTAGGAATCTGTTGCAGGCAGTTTCCTTTTACTTTTACCATACTTGATCTCCTCTCCCGTTGCAGTGGGATCAGGATCCTCTGTGCCCATTGTATGCCACTTTCGCAGCTTCTTAAAACCAGCCTCTGCACCCCAAACCTTATTACTCAGGCAACCCCAATTTTCCCCATGAATAAGCAAGTGGAAGCACTTCTCTTTGCCTGCAAGATAAGGATTTTGGGCCTGGCAATTCATTTCATGCACTCCTGAATGGTAGGATTTAGTTCTAATATGTAGTCTGCACTGGTTTCCTGACAGAGACTAATGCCTGCTGACCAGTCTGGCTAGCTGGGATGGAAAACTGCTGTGTTGTCATGCCCTGACACAGAAAGTAAAGCAGTTCTGGATGGCCCTTGCTTGGAAGCATGCTGTCAATCATGTCCTTAATGACTCTCTCTTAAAGCATAAAAGCAGGAGTGTGGAAAGCTTCTTTAGGTCTGTCCCTTCCTTGTTTCATTTACTGTGCTTCCTCCCTGTCCCCAGCTTTATGCCTTGTGCTGTCTGTACTGTTTTGCTTTCTCCTTCTCCCTCTGCTGCCATTGTCCCTTCCTCACACTCAATTTTTTGCCTCACCTGAGTGCTGCTTTCAGAATCCACCCCTTGGATCTCAGTCCAGACTGTTAACCTTTGTCCCACCTTCTCGTGAGGCAGGAAGGTTTTACAGGAGCCCATTAGCTGGTATCTCTGTACGACTGAGGTCTAACAGAAGTGCCTTCTTGGGGGAGTATCAACTGCTGATGTTGGCACCAGGCTCTGGTTGTAGGTCCCATATTTCCCATCTTGCCTCCGCCCTACCCAAACATCTGAAACCTTTAAGCTCCTTGTCCTTCCGCTCAGAGCTTCCTTTAAACCGCTTCTTACCCCTTAGGCTGCTGTGAGGGCAAAGGCTTCTTGTCCTCAGCCCATCCTGTCCTTACCCATCTCCACGGGGTTAATCTCCGAGTTTGCTGCCTGCTGGATCCCGACGGGATTTGGGAGTGAGCTCTCTCTGTCGCCTTGGGAAGAAGCCACTGTCGGAGCCATCACGAGGGTGAAACTCTTGCTGCTGCAGTGGAGTGTGGCAAGGAGGGGGTGGCTGCCAGGATGAGCCAGGCTATAAAGGGAGTGTTTTTCTTAGCCTTTAGCTCTGCTGGCTTGCACTGGTGCAGATTCACGCTGTCCCTGTGCCGACATTGTTGTTCCTCTGCTCAAAAACAAAGCAAGTTCATCACTCCTCCTTGGGTTTAGTTTCCAGACATGCTTTGAAGGCAAACACTGTACAGAGAAAACATATTCCTGGTCTTTGTTTCTTTATGGGCATTTGGGGCACTGCTCCATGTTCTGTTCCTCACAGATGAGTGCTACCTGTGCCCATCTCTTCTGGGTGGGTCTCTCTTTAAACATCCATGCTCACATCTCACCCCCTTTTCTGGCTTCTTTCCCCTCGTGCTGTTTTCCTTCTGTCTGTCCTGGTCCTTGGAAGGGATCCAGCTAGGCTTTGGTGGATAAGCTGTCTGTCCACTCTGGCTCTGCACATCCCACTGTGGCTGCTCCCTGCGGAAGCAAAAGGGGGAGAAAAGCTGGATGCAGGCAGCCTGCAAATGCCTGCCTTGTTGATGGGAGCTGCCTGGTGGTGCAGACTGCAGTCTGGGGGGAGCTGGGCAACTTTGTCTGGCATAAAGCACTGAAGCTGACAAAGGATTGTAGGGCTGGGCTGTGATCGATAAAACACGTATTTGGAAGCGAAGGTCAGAGTCCTTCCTCCCTTCACCCTGTGCTTTAAATATCCCAGCAGTTACTGAGGGCTGCAGTGCTTGGACATGAAGAACAACACAGACTTTACTGCTTTGTGTTTAGTTCAGTGCAGATCTCGCTCCTCTTTTCCATCAGGTGGATGGGTTTGAGACCCCAAATCCTTCTGAATTCCTCATAGAGAGTCATTCAGCCTGCATCTGCTGGTCTGGGAGCCAGCCCAGTGCTGTGGCTCTTGAACTCCACTGCCTTAATGGGTCAGATTTAGCAATTCAGAATCTGGCTTGTGAGGTAATTAGGAGGGATAATGCCCACTTCTTCCTCTTAACACCCTGATAGAAAAGCAGCCAGGAAGGCCTCCTGGACCTCAAAGATAAGCTGCCAGCTGCCACCGAGCCTATCAAAGGGTGGCTCAAAGTCAAGAGCAGCCAGCTGATTTTTCCTGGTCCTTGGGTTTTTGCTGCTGGTGACAGGAAGCTGTGCTCCCCAAGCTCTTTGCTTCCTGCTTTATTTATACCCCCAGCCCCAGCATGCCCATCACATGGGCACTGCCTGCTTCGCTGGGGTTCTTCTTCCTCCTCTGACCTAGAAAAGGGATTCTTTCCCCTTCTCAGTTAATGAAGAGCTTGGGATGGAGTTGCTTTCACTTCAGGATCACAGGAGTGCGTCGTGCTCCTTGTTGGAGCTGCTCAGCCACGTTTCCTCCTCTCTTTCAGAGCTGGATGATCCCAGAAGAAGCTTCAATGTTTCGGCCTGTTAGTAAAGGAGATTCTTGTTAGTTCCTGCACATAAAAGCATTTTCTGCCTTCCGGACACTTGGGCTTTCTGCTTTGTTTGGTATTTGTTTTAAAGAGCTGGAACTTTGTCCTGCCTCTTGTCCAATCCATCTTGACTTCTGTCTGAGCTCCCTTTAGCCCTGCATCCTGATGAGAACTCCCTCAACTGCTGCAGCAGGAAAACAATGGTCCAGTGTAAACCTCAGCCCCGGGGGATTTCCCAAGGGAAGAGGGGGAGCAGCCTGCAGGATAAGGAAAGTTTCCTGGTCAGCTGCAAGCACTTCCTGTTGTTTCAGAAGAGCCCTGCCTGTGCTGTGGCAGGAGGGAGGCACCACGCATGCTTTGCTCAGCTAGAAGACACTGGTTGCTGTTCTTTTCCCCCTAACATCTCCCATCTCCTTCCTCTGGGGTTAAACAACCCTATTGATTGCAGGTTGAAGAGAGCTGTGCTTGTGAGACACTCATGCGGGAGGCAGGAGATGGCTCAGCAGCTGGGGAGGAAGGAAACAACGACTGCGATGGTGCCAGCAGCACCCTGCATGGGGATGAAGATGTGTAGTGACCCGTTCCTGCATCTCTACCTGAGCTGCTGAGGCTCTGCTCTCACTGCAACTCATAGAACAGCAGGATCTTTTATTTCTGATCAACCAGTTTTAGAGGGGGGCTGGAGGGGAAAGAAGGCTTATAAATAAAGCCATTTGAGAGCAGGCAAACCGAACACCACGGCTCTGGTGTGCCTGGAATTTGTGGTTGAGTAATCCTTTCCTGTTTCTTTTTTGGGTTGTTTTTCATCTTGCAGAACAGTGCCTGAAGCAGGTCCACCATGCCGTTAGTAACGAGGAACATTGAGCCAAGGCACCTGTGCCGTCAGACGTTGCCTAGCGTTCGGAGCGAGCTGGAATGCATGACCAACATCACCCTGGCAAATGTCATTCGACAGCTGGGCAGCCTGAGTGAGTACCCCGGCGAGCCTGCGCGGTGCCCTCAGGAGTCGCTCGTGCTCTTTATTTAGCTCCCTTTCTACTCCAGCGTTCCTATTTCTCCCCCATCTGCCTTCCCTGGGTAATGCTAAAATGTTTTCCGAAAGGAATCTGATGCTAATTTCATATCCCCAGTCCCACTGCCTTCCTAGCTAAGAGAAAATGGGGAGGGGGGGTGTGGGTATATGGGTGTGTGTGTGAGAGGTTGCAGGGAAACTGCAGATGGAAGGCTGGAGCACAGCTCAGGCTTGTAAAATGGGAGGCTCTCCTAGCAGCCAGGATCTTGTGTCAGAGAATGAGCCTGTAATTGCACACACTACTAAATGGAGCTTGACTGTGTTGGATTTACACTGTGTCAGTAGTCTTACTCTTAATGAAGCTGCCTTTTTGCCCCTGCTGGTGGTTGCCTTGCAAGACCCAAAGTCCCCACTCTGAGCCAAGTGTTGCCTCTGGGGGGTTTGGGGCTGCTCACTCAGATGGCAGCCTGAGCCGTAGCAGTGCCTGGCTCAGCTCTGCAATGGGCTGACCAGTGCTTTGTGAAGGCCAGAGGGAAAACACGGGCTTCCATGCAGTAGGAGAAACTAGGAGTTAATTATGGTCCCTGGGGGATGACTCCTTCCTCTGTGAAGTGCTCTGGATTCTGATGAGCCACCTTTGCCCTTGAAGCAAGACTTTTGATAATCAAATGAATGTATTGCTTGGCTTCTCTGTGGTGGTTGCAAGTGCTTCTGCTTGCTCTGCAAAGCAAGCTCCTTCTGCCATAGCATGAATGTGACAGGGAAAGTGTGGGTGCATGCTCTTTGCAGCAGTGAAAACCATGGCTGTCACTGACCTCTGGGCCTGTGTTTGCTGCCAGTCGATGTCACATCCCGTTGGGTTCTAGAAATGTCACTGCGCAGGCAGGACCAGTCTTTCTGCTGACATTCAATTGGCCCTTGTTGCTCATTGTTAGGTCTGGTAGCCAAGATGGTTGTGGAGGGCAAGTAAAACCCATCTCATGCCTGTGAAATGGAGGGGAAGAAGGCAGTAAAGCTGTGCAAAGCTCAGCTGCAGAGAAGCTAATCCCAGTCCAAAGACCTGCAGTGGGTTAAGTGTGACAGAGCTATGGTGAGATCCTCTAGGTTTACACCTTTGCGCAGCTCGAAGCTTCTCCTCTTCTACCTTGTCAGAGAGTGGGTGAAGTGCTGGGAGCCAAATTCCAGCCTGGTTTATTGGGCAAGTGCCTTGCTGGGTGATGTCGGAGTGAGGTGTGTGGTGCTGGACCCATCACAGGTACCTGGAGGAGAGCACTGGAGGGGTGGCTCTTGCTGACACTGTGTAAGGTGGGGAGGAAATGCTGAGGACCACCTCTTAGCTGCTTCCCTAAGGTCAGCAGGATTGTAAATGAAGCACGATTTAGACTTAACTGCTTCAGAAAATTCGCATCCAAATGGCCAAACTCCTGCGCCCTCCTCCTTTTCTCTCTCTTACTTCAAAACCTAAATCCACTCCTTCCCTATATGTTGAATACTGCAGGAACAGAGCACAGGTTCAGTAGGCTGTGACAGGCCTGTCAAGTGAATAATCAGCCATGCCTAGTGCAGCAGAGCCTCTTTACAAAGATGCAAACATAAATCTTGTCAAACTTTCATATTCCAGTGAGTTTACCCTTCGTTACTATCACAGCTGGTAGCGCTTTGTCGAAGTCGGCTGTGCACCTCAGTGTGATGTTACAGAATCCACACGCTAAAGATGGAAAACCCTATTAAATCATGCCGTCTGTCTTCCTGCCAGTGCATGACAGAGAGAATTCGAATTGTAAGCTGCACTTCTGCAATCAGAGGAATTAAACCAAAGAATTAATCCCTGCCTTACCCTGTTCACAGGGGTCCATGTTTGGGGTGCTGGGTGATAACCATACAGGTGAACTTACTCAGGGCAGTATTACAGACCATCCCTTCTCCCTCCAGGGTTATGATCAGTACGTACAATGCTCTTTATGTATTATTTCCTGCTTGAAACAGACCACTTGGCATTGCAAACCAAAGACTCCTTTTTCCCCTTGTGCTTGTTGCAGTTCCTTGTGAGACTCAACACCGAGTTTCAGTTCTCATTAAAGTAGAAACCAAATTACAACTGTTCTTTTGCTGTGCTGTTGCTGGGAGGTAGCCAATTAGCCCATAGCTAAACATTGGCTCTCTTCGGTTAGAGAGATGTACACGGTGTCTGTATTGTCCAAAGCTTCCCACTGTATTATTGTCCAGTGAACCTCCAGCCTTTGCTTTCTACAAACACTTCAAGCTGGCATTGCCACCAAAATGTGTGGAGGAGGTTGATTTTTAACCTGGCTGCTTCCCCGTGCTTGGCAGCGTAAGGAGAACTGCATGGGAGTATGAACAAGTAGCTGATATGTCACTTTAGAGAGCTGAAAGTATTTGTGCAGCTGGGGTTTGGGGGATGTCCTCACGTTGCTTTGGGGAACGGGCTCTAGTCTCTCTGAAGTGACTCATTGCAGACAACCAGCTTTTCCCAAATTGCTGTTCAAGTCAGGCTTCCAACTGGTTATCCTTTCCTGAATGTCGGCGAGGATCTTTCGGAGTAACAGATTCCAGAACAAACTGTTGACCATATGATGATGCACTTCAAAACCAGACTGCTTATTGGGAGCAGCCTTGTACTCACCAGCCATGGCTGGGAATGTTTCCCATCAGTGGGAACTCCATAGGCCTATGTCTGCTCTCGGTGCCAAGTCTCTACTGATCAGCATTGTCCTCGCTGTGGTTTGAGCTCCCTGATTTGAATTGTGCCTGAGAGCAGAACAAAGACACTACTCATTGGAAGCTCTTGTTTTTCTTCCACTTCCGTTTCTGTCTACCTGTGGTCACCTCTTGATGCACACATAGATTTGAAGCTCTTAAGGACAGGGCATAGCTTTCTGTTGTGCTTCTGAGTGATTCAGCAAGCTCCTGCTCCAAGCCTCTAGGCACTCTCACAGCCCAAGCGATGGATGGTGTTTGTCAGAGCAGCCCACTGAGCAAGCCAAGCTGTTACAGAGAGAATATCCCTCTTTGAGAAGTTCCCCTTTGGGTTTGATGAAGAAGAAACGTGAATGCATCAATTTTTCAGACACTGCCACCTGAAGGAACAAAAGGGTCAGTGCTTTTGGCTGTGGTTAGAGCTCAGGCTTGAGGCTCAAGGTCTGGGGCTGCTCTCTAGTTGAGCTTGTAAATAGTGGCAGTTACCCTGGAGGCAGGCCTGCTGGAGACGGGGAGCCTTTGAGCTTCTCCAGAGCAATACATATCCAACTGCATTGGCTTGTCTAATAAACAGAAGAGCAGAGAATCTTAAAGAAGCTACAAGACTCATCCAGTTTCAGCCCTCTTTATTCAATTACTTTAATAATGACTTGGAAGTATGTCTTGGATTGTTTCTTTATTGCTTGAAGGTCCCTTGGAAATGTTAGGTTTTGGTGGAACAGGAAGTTTTCTGCCTGGATGTTATGGGTTCAAACTGAAACAGGGGAAGTTTAGGTTAAATACTAGGAAGAAGTTCTTTACTGTAAGGGTGGTGAGGCACTGGAATGGGTTGCCCAGGGAAGTTGTGAATGCTCCATCCC
>WYDI02027677.1:18691-51894 GCA_009867235.2 Psittacus erithacus | reverse complement strand
GCGCCCCGTCACTCCATGCGTCCTCTTGTTCGCTGCTCACCCTCCCACCCCCCCAAATCCCCCCTGTCCCCAGGGCCACCCACAGCGCTGAGCTGAGAGCCCCACACTGCGCTGCCGGCGGCCCCTGCTCTCCCCCCTGCAATAAAGCCAGCACTGGGCTGAGGGCTGCTGGACCAGGAAAGCCCAGCTGCCCCCAACCCAGTGCTGGGCACACAGGTACCCTGGGCCTGGGAAGGGTTCCCTGGACAAGCATCCTGGGTATGTCCCAGAATCCGCTGCTTACACCCCAACAGGGGGATGTGGGGGAACAGCCTCAGCCCAGCCCTTCCCGCACCGTGCTCTGCTCTCCCCATGCTTCCTCTGCCACAGCCCTCAGTTGCTCACCAGGGCCATCCCCGGGAGGAGGTGGGCAGCTCGGGGCTCCACAGACATGCTGTGACCATCCTGCTCGAACTAGTCTTTGACAAAATAATATAATAAAAGGATTTGTACATTGCTTCTTTTCAGTCATTGCTCCCCTGCGGTCCTGCGGCAGCTCCCTCGCCCCTCCATCCCCCTGAGGGCTGACCTGTCAGCTCATCACATTAGGAGAGGCCACAGGGCCCCAGCAAGGCCATAGATGAAGGGAGAAGCCACATGTTGCCCCCAGAACCCTGTGCAGTCCAGCTGTCTCCACACACCCCATCCACCTTGCAGGCACCTCTCCGGGGTTGAGGACAAGGCAAAAGCGATGGGTGCTGGTGGGCCGCCACCCCATAGTCATGGCAGGGGGCTTGTGCCCCTTCCTCCTGATTGTGGGACTCCCCTCACAGAATGACTGGGGATACCCCTGCGGTACATGGGCTGGTTTTGGTGGGTCACAGCCTTCTGCCCCACCATGAGCAGGGCATGAGGCTACAAGCAGACCCTGGGCAATGGGGCATGCTGTACCCCCCCTCCAAGGGCCCCTGGCAGCATCAGGAGGCCTCCATCCGGAGCCAGTCTCAGCTTTGACTGATTTGCCATCATTTACCAGCAAAGAGCTCAGCTGTTACGCAGGCGGCATCACCAGAGTAGTCACCTGGAAAAGCTTCTGTCAGTAAAAAATACGAGGGTAGGAAATGATAGAGATCTTGCAGGCAAGGTCTCCATCGCAGGCAGGCTGCACCTGCTCCTCTGCAGTGACTGCCCTGTGACCAGCGTGCCAGCACAGAGGCAAGAAAAGCCCCACAGGACAGCCGCTCCCTGTCCTGGGGAGCAGGGACAGGGGACACACCACTTATCACCCCTGGCAGGGGTGCAGGGAAGGGCTCTGCCCACAGCTGGCAGCCATGGCATGGGCCAGGCAGCGCCTTCTGCAGGGGCCACAGCCCCGCTCCATCCAAGCTGCCAGACAGAAGCAGGGATACGGAACTGGACACGTCCCTGTGGCTGTCCCCATCCTGTCAGTGCCGCTGGTGTCACTTGTCCCCAGTGTGGGGGCGCAGCGCCCTCTGGTGGGCTGACAACGCAGGACAGGAGACAGCAAGAGGAGACAAGGACAAAGAGAACAGCCCCTCCACACAGACCCCTCAGGAGCACCCTGCCATGGCCAAGGGGAAGGAGGCAAGGAAAGAGGGAGCAGCTCAGCACCTGCTTCTGCCCCCAGTGCAGCCACAGGCACCTTCGTTATGGAAGAGGATTTATCAAAATTAGAAAAAACAATCACATACATTTAAAAAACCCCACAAAAGAAACAAACAAAAAAGCCTCAGATGGGGAAACATCCCCCAGTTCACATCCCCTCACCCTCCCCTTGCTGCCTCAGTGCAGGGAAGCAACATGGGACACATGGGAGGGGAAGGGGCAGGCGTGCTTCCCAGACTGCCCTTGCCACCTGGCCTTTGGAGACAAGGGGACATCACGTAGCTGAGCACTGCTGGGGAGCATGACCTGTGCGGATCTCCCCTCATAGGAGGCTCCTCAGCAGTCACCTTCAGTGACATGATTTCTTTGGCCACCTGCCTTCGAAGCAAGCCCCCCCTCATGTTCCAGAGAGGAGGCAGCAGCCCTCAGAGGGCAAGGGGGGGCCCTGTCAGTACCCCCCATCCTCAACAGCACATGAGCTGCTTTTTCACCGACGCTCCTGAGAACAGAATGTGCAGAGCTCAGCCTGAGGTCGCAGCACTGCCAAGCAGGCAGAGGAGGGAAGCCATTTCCTTACCCTGACCTACACTAACTAAGCACCCTCCCATCAAGACAGCAGGCAAGTGCTGCCTCCCCCAGTGCGGATTCATTAGGAATCATTGGGGAGCCCAAAAAGCTTGACAGTTCCTGCCTCCCTGCTGCTGTCGTATTTGCCATCTTTGTCATCACAGGCGAAAGCCAACAGCGGCCTCTTCGGGTGCCAGGCCACTGTGAAGGTGGGGGACTCGCACTGCACCTCCCAGAGCTTCTCTCCTGCATGGAAAAAGGCCCGTGTCAGCCTGGAGGGCCCGACCCTCCACTGCCCCGCAGCACACACCATAGCCAGGCACCCGCTGCTTCTCTTCCGCGCAGGGCAGAGGAGGAACGAATGCTGCTTCAGCGCCTTTTAATCACCTGGTGACAAGACATAGACATGACACGCATGTCTGCCACCAACTAACGAGGTAGAGGCTCCCCCTCACGGCGCTCTGCTCTGCACAGCAATGCTCTCAGGCTGATTCTCCTGGTGCCCTCCCAGCTCCACCAGCACTTCTCCCTCCTTGCTGCTTCCCCAAAGAAACCATTACCTGTCTCCACCTCTGCAATGTCGATGAAGTGATCTTCTGATGCTGACGCCAGCATCTTCCCATCATGGCTAAAGCTCAGCGTTCGCACGGGCCAGTCAAGCCTGCAGCCACAGAATGAAGCAGAAAGCAAGCCTGTGGCATCATCTCCTTACGGGCACCAGGGAGGGGAGGCAAACAGCTCTGGGACAGCATTACCTACCGTGAGAAGCACCTCACACACACCAGTTCATCCACGTCCCAGAGGCTGACCAACGCATCAGCACTGCCTGTGGCAAAGTACTTCCCCATGGGATCAAACTTGATACAGATGCAGTTTGAAGGATGGGCGTTGATGGACTGAATGGGTTTCAGCTCTGGGTAGCTGTGGAGACAGAGAGGGCAGGAAGCAGTGAGAGAAGTGTAGGGCTCGAATACAAGCAGGGCAGGCATGAGGCACACTGGGCCTGTGAGCAAACCACTAGTGCAGGGCCATGCTCTTGGAAACATTGAGTGAATAAGGCAAAACATCAGATTACTCTGAGAGCCCAGCCAAGAATTGGAGCAACCTCAGCTCCAGGCAAGCTCACTCCCACCCCAGAGGGCTGGGAATCACTGGAGTGTGGCACTCAAGTTTCCCTAAAAAGCAGCAAAGGAGCTTGCAGACTGGTACCTGCCACAGCCATCCCAGCTAGCCGCAGCACCTACCTGAGAATGTTGATGCAACCATTCCCGTTAGTGAGGAAGAACATGTTGTTATCGTTGTTCCAAGAGATCTCATTGACCTCAAACTTGAACTGTTCCTCAGCTTTCGAGCGATGTGTCTTGGCATCAATGAAGGTGACCACGTCATCCTTGTTCCCTACTGCAATGGTCTGTCCATCAGGGCTCCAACAGATGTTGATGTTCTCCCCTGGAGGGACAGAAAGGCAGCAGGTCCTGTTGCCACTCAGTAATTCACAGCAGCCATGCATTAAGCAGACAGGCAGCTTTTACTCCTGATCCACTAACTCCAAACTACCCCCAAAGAGGAAGGAGTGCCAGACCAGCAGTGTAACACACAAACCCCATACAGCAGCTGTCCAGCAAATAGTTATTGAAAATTAAACTTAACAGGACTGCAACTTCAAGCTGACATGACTACATCACTACCTTTCCCACTTCATACAAAATGGCACCACAGCAACCTCCAAACAAGGTCAACTCAAAGATTCTCTGAATCCAGTGATCTTTGAGATCCAGAAAACACATAAGCCAACAATAAATACTTAGGTATTTGTTGTTAACAAGGGTAAGAACAAGGCAGGTTTCAGTTATGTCATCTTACAATGCCATTTCCAGCCCCAACAACTCAAAGCTGAAGCTTTCCAAGGGCAGAGATGGTATTTGGGTTAACCAGTACATGAATTCAAATAATTGGGGTTTTCTGAATCCACAAAAACTTTTACTTCCACCATGGCTCTCTGCAACTGTGCTCTCACCCAATCTCCATCCAGCCTGGCAGCGCACAGACTCCAGAGACAACAAGTACACAGGACATTTTAATAGCCAGCACCGAAATTCAGCAGTTTCTCCAATCCAGACACCAGAGTACATCAGCCCTCACATTCACTGCTGCCCCTTCCAGGTGAGTGCAACACAGAGATAACAGCACTCAGCAAAGACACCCCAACCACCAATACCCACAGGAAGGGTCCAAAGCACTGTGCCACTGCCGAGGGGTCTGCCACAGATGAGGTCCTGCTTGGAAGGCAAAGCCTCACCTTTGGTATTGACAGTGGCGATGCACTTGGTGGTGCGGACATCCCAGATGCGGATGGTTTTGTCCCCAGATGCTGTGACAAAGAGGTCAGGGTTGCTGGGGTGCCAGCAGAGCTGGTCCACGCTGTCCCCATGGCCACGGTAATTGTTCTCCTTCACCTGGAGAGAGAGGACAGCCAGTGACAGGATGAGCCTCGTTCTGCTCCACTCCTATCCCAGGATGCTGCACCGTTACCGAATGGGGCGGAAGCCCTGCCCAGAGTCCCACCACCGTGTCAGTCACGCTCTGCATCCACGGCCGGCCGGCACGGAGCAGCCCTCCCTATCCCGACACCAGCTCCAGCCCTGGCACCAGCCTGCAGTGTCCTTGGCGACGCTCCCCTCCCGGTACAAATCCGAGCACTTGCTTCGACGCCTGGTACCGACCACCGGGGCCCATCCACCAAGCCAAAGTGGTGGGTGTCCGAGCGGCGGGGCACGGGGTGGGGGGGTCCATGCTACCGGCCCGAATCACCATTCCCAGCCCAACGGCTCCGGGGATGCCTCAGCACCGATCCAAGCGCCTGCTCCAGGTGCCCCCAGGTGCCGAACAGCCGCCCGCCCGTGCCGAGGCGCTCACCAGCCGGTCCTTCTCGAGCAGGAAGACGCTGGCGGTCTTGTCGAAGGAGCCGGAGGCGAGGCGGCGGCCGCAGCAGCTCCAGGCCACCGAATGCACCTTGGCCCCGTGCGCCGGGAACTCGCGGCTCCGCGTGTTGGCGCGGAAGAGCTCCTGCATGGCCTGTACGTAAGGCGACAGCGCCATGGCGCGACCGCCGCCGCCCCGCCCCGCGGCCGCCGCGACTGACGCAGCTTCCGCTGCCCTCCTATGCCCGGCCCAAGCGCTGCCGCCGCCGCTCGCCGCGAAGATGACGGACAGCGTGGTCCTCATCAGCGACCATGACTCCGAGGGCAGCCGCTCGCCGCCGCTCCGCCGCCGTGCCCGCCGCCCATCGCGGCCCGCGCTGCCGTCCCCCGCGGTGAGTCTGCAGCTGCCGGGGCGGCGCCTCCCGCTGCCTACCCTCACAAAGATGGCGGCGCTTCCGCCGCGGCCGGAGGCGCAGGCGGGGTACGGGAGCCGCGCGGGGACGTGAAACCCCACAGTGCGCAAGCCCGGCCGGGTCCCCTCAGCGCCGTCCCTCGCAGGACAGCCAGGCCGCGTCCCTCAGGCATCCTCAGCCTCCCCAGGAGAGAGCGGGTCCCGCCGCCGCCTCGCAGCAGCCCAGGCCTGGTCCCCAAGTGTGTCCCCGCCGGGTCCCAGGCCCCTTGGCCGTGTGGCCCCAGGAGGGCTCCGGTCCCCAGCCTTGGTCCCCTCAGCTGCACCTCAAAGAGGGGTCCAGTCCCCAGCCGTGGCAGCCACCACCACCCTCACTGGGGACACCTACCCCACAGACTGCCCCATCCCCTTAGCCAGTCAGCGAGGCCTTTGCCTCTGGTTTCTCTTCCTGGGCTGCTGCCACTGAGACCCTCTTGCCCCTTGGGCTAGGGTGATAGTGCCACAGCGCAGAGGTCCTTGGCAGGGGAGGACCAAGGCACAATGACAGTGCTGTCTCCTCTATCCCCACAGGAGATCATCGATCTGACCTGCGAGGACATGAGCACAGACCCGGCGCCATGGAGGAGCCTCACCATCATCGACCTGACAGAGGACACGTGCAGCCCTCCCCACAGCACCGGCCAGGCTGACCAGGACCTCGGGCAAGCACCTGCTTCCCCGGCAGCACACACATTCCACACCTGGCTCTTCTCCAACCTGAAGCAAGAAACAGAGTCAGGGTTGAGCCCTGCAGCGCCCTGTTACAGCGCTCCCATGGAGCCCAGCACCACCACAGACGCAGCAGAAAGCACAAACTGTAGCTGCATCTCTCCCACCCCCAGCTGCTGCAGCTCCTCCAGCAGCCCAGAGCAGACCTGCAGCACTACCACTTTCAACAGTGACTTGGGCTCCCTGGCCAGCATGCAGCTGGACTCAGACCTGCTGTCCTTGTCCCCCTCCAGCGTGGACAGCAGCAGTAGCTGGAGAGCCAGTGGCCCAGAGGAAGAGACTCTCCATCTCTGCCAGCAAAGGGAGCTCCCCACAAGGCTGAGCCCCATCCCAGCCATCTCCACAACCTCAGGGGAGACCCAAGGCCCTTTGCTGGAAGCAAGTGATTTACAGCCACACAAAGCAATCCCACAAATTACCCCAGCCCCAGCCAGGACCAATGCTGGAAACAAGGTCTGGCTGAACAAACTGCATTATTTCAGGAGGAGTGGAGTCCAGCACCTCTTCCTCCAAGGTGTAACACCCAACAGGGAAACACAGCAGGTAAATGATGTTCAGAGTAGCCACTACCAAGCCCAGTTGGAGCCTGCTCAGAGCAGCCCTGGTGATAGAGGATGGAGCAGGGGCAGCCCCAACTCTGCTTCTCCTTTTGGGAGAAGCTTTGCCAGGCACCTGGGATCTCTGGTGGTTGCAGTTCCCTTTGTGGTTGGCTCCAGGTCACAGCTGGGTTCCCCTGTGTCAGGGGGAGCTGGCTTTCACCCATTGCCTTGCCTTGTACACAGCAGAAATCTGAGCTCATGCCCAGCGGGAAGCTGAGCATGGTGCACAACACCATGGAGGAGAACTTCGCAGAGGCCACCTTACATTTCCTGAATGAGTTCATCTCCTACCAGCACTGTCCCCCAAAAGAAATCATCTCCTACTTGATCAGACAGATGCTGTTGAACAACCACAGAGGAGAGATTCTGAAGGACACCTACATGCTACTGATGAAGATACAAATGTACGTGTTCCCTTTGCCACAGTGCCCTGGGGCTGGCTAGGTTATTCTCTGTGGTCCTCACACACAGAACAGGGAATGATTTCCCTACAACCCAGGATGATCCTGTCACAGGCACATCGCAGGCTGTCTGAGGGTGGGTCAGGGATAGCCTGTGACACCAGTGGACAGGAGTGTGTTTGCCTTATTCGTGAAGTGCAGATCTCATTCTTCACTGCTGTGACATGGCAGAAACATCTTCCCTGAGCTGCAGCAGGGGCCATGGCTGGAGCGGTTCCCTCGGCTGCCCTCAGGGATCCCACACAGAAGCACAATGTTTTGTGGACAGGAGTCCTGGGGTTTCCCATGGAGTACAGCCCCAGTCAGGTGTTTCTAGAAAGTGAACACGGTCAGAGGAAGAGGGAGGGAGAGGGCAAAGCTGGAGAGGAGAAGGCAGGGCAAGCCCCTGAGGAAGCAGGGCTGGGAAGGGCCAGGGGCTGCTGTGCCTCCTGGCAGGAGGTTGGGCAGTTCAGCCCAAATGGACAGTGCTGTCTTTGCAGGCTCCATCCAGCCAACGCCACCACAGTGGGATGGGACTGGACGCTGCTGAAGTACATCATGGAGGAAAAGGTACTTGGCGCCACATGTGTCACATTGAGCAGGGATCATCCAGTGTAGAGTGCCTGAGGGTAAGTATTGCCCCAGGGCTTCACATGGCAACAGTCTGTTCCAGAGTGGTTTGCAGCTGCTGAGGGCAGCAACTGCCAGTTGGGTATCCCACATTTATCTCACTTAGTGCTCCCCAACCTGCTGCACAGCTCTCATCTGCAGAAGGCACAGCAACAGATAAAGCCTCTGATGCAATTGTAGTACAGGTCCAGCAAGGCCCCTAAGGCATTCCCTGAGGCAGGCAGCCCCTCCTAGAGCTACTCCTCATCCACATGCATCAGCCAATTCCCAAGACATATTCCCTGGTTCTTCTCACCCCACAGCTCCACCAGGCTCATACTGTCTCCATCTGTCCTCAGGAGAAGCCCCCTGGCCAGCTCCTCTTTCTGCAGTATGTGGTGCAGACCGTGGAGGATGACTTCCAGCAGAACCTGAGGTTGCGCCTGCTTCAGAAGTCGATTGCCAAGAAAATGCTTTCATGTGACATGTGCTTCAACAATATCAAGTAAGGGACACCTCCTCCTCCCCATTCTCTAACCAGATGCTAAGAGGCAGAGCTCAGGGAAAACCTGTTGAGACTCCAGGTCAGACCTTCCAGGAAACAGAGGGAGACAGGGAGTGTAGGACCCAAACATAAAGAACAGGAGCAGGTTTACAAAAGCAAACCCCCAGAGATGCTGCAAGGCATTTCCAGCTGCGATCTAGCAGGCTTTTCGCAGGAATGGGCTCAGATTTGCATTGCTCAGGACAGCACTAAGATGGAGGCAGTCCTGTTGACAAGCACATAAATCCACTGCTCAACAGAACTGCTCCCTAACCTGGCCAAGCATATTTTTCATCCTTGGGATCTTTCCTCAAGCTCCAAGTGGATCTAAAGGTCAGAAAACAACCAAACTGGGCCCATCCCCACTAAAGTTCCTGTTTCTGTTCCAGGGAGGTGGTTGAATGGTTGGTTGCAACAATCACAGGAGTCAATTTGCCACAGCCCCAGGAACAGCCACAAGAAACTGCATCTTCAGCAGAAGCAAGGGCCGAACACAGCTCATCTGCACCATGGTTGGCCAGCATTGACCAGGCAGAGGTGGCTCCACCAGCTTTCTTCATGCAGAAGTAAGCCCCAAAGTCCTGACTCCCTGCTGGCATTATCATGGGGCCCAAGCCAGAGAGAAACCAGAGTCTCTGTCTGTCAGGGCAGGAAAGCCAAGCTGTACCTGGGACCAGTTTTGGTGGTTCTCCTTTGGGTAGACATAGACTGGGCAAGCAATAACTTCCTCATATGGTCAGTAACTGGCTCAATAAGTATCCTCCTCTTGCATATAGCGTAAGGCTGGAGCTAGATGCCATCCGCACTGCTTTACTTTGTAAGCCAAGGGGTAACATCTCCTAGTGTTGACTGTTTCTTTGACCCAGGGTGACACTCCTGCTCCAGCGGATGTTGTCCATCGCAGTGGAAGTGGACAAATCTCCCAACTGCAGCTCCTGTAAGATTGCAGATGTGATATTCCCATTTATACTGAATATTCCCCTGAGGAGCCAAAGGTGAGACAGATGTTCACACAGGCAGATGCTGCCTTGCACAATAAGCTTATTCCTAATTTACATCCAAGTCTGGATGCATAAAGTACCACAGTGTAAAGACAGACAGGCTCATTTATGACCCAGCCAGCTAAAGCATGTATCTCCCATGGAGATACACCACCAGCAGCTGCACACATCTACCCAGCTGGTGTGTTGCTGAGGACAGTTGATTCTCACTTGCTAAAGTTGCAGGACCTTAAAACTGTAAAGAGGGTCTGAAAAGCAGCACATTGCATCAGCACAGCAAAGTACTGGCAGACACATTGCTGATTCCCAGAGGCAGCTGGGCAGCTCATCAAAAATAAGAGTTCCTACAGCTTTGCCTTGGCATCCTTTTGGTTGTTTCTTGAAGAAATGCAGTATCTGAAGCCAAAGCACAAGGGCCTGACAGGCTCTGCGTAGACATGAGGCCAGTAAACCCGCAGACATTTCAAACCCATGTCTGCAACCCCCAGCAAGCAGAACTCTCTCAGAGTGCACAACAGGTCTAATCAAGCCAAACTGACTAACCAAGCTATCATTCCACCCAGGTCAGATGTCCTAGATCTGGCTGGCTACATCTCGCTTGCTTGGCTGTGCTCCCTGCAAGTCAGCAGGAATGGGCAACTGCTGCATGGGCTGCTGGGCAGGGTGAAGTGAAGCGGCTAAGCTGCTTGACAGACCATGGCAACCTGCAGTGGCCACAGGTCAAACCTAAGAACGTAAACATAAGGCATAGCAAAGGTCTCCATCACATCTGGTGGTTTTCCTTCTACTGCACTGCTGTACAGCCCCTGCAGTCATCCCAAATCTGCACTGGATCAGCACCAGCGTGGAACCATGCTGGAGCCGTTGTCCCTGGTCAGGCTGTGCTGTCTCCCCTAAAGTGAATACCTTTTGTCTTCCAGGGAAGCCTTCCTAAATACCATGGGGAGCCAGCTCCTGCGCTGCAAACTGCTAGAGCTGTTGTTCCAACATAGCTGTGATGTGCCTACAACCTTGCCTTTGTCCCTGGCCAAGATCCTGTATTTCCTGAGCCACTCCTCTGTGCTGCTGCAATACCAGGTACTTAGTCCAACCTCTCCTTTGCCTTTTGTCCTAAGAAAACCTCTTCTAATAACCAAATACTGTCTTCTGTCATAGGATGAAACAGCAACATGGCAAAAATGGGATGAGATGTTGGAGTACTTGAGTTTGCTGCTGCTGAGTTACCAAAATGTGATACTGGGTAAGCAGCCTGTTTTGGCATTAACAAACATGATCTTATCAAGAGGCTGCAGTAGAACAGGCAAAGTACCCTTTTTCTCCTCATTTCTTGCCATTCTTGAACTCATGGCTACTGAGTATTAGAAAGATAATGTGCTTCCATTCCCAGGACCCTAAATAGGTCAGGCAACCCATTGTGTTACCTCTCCCCACCAGCATTTCCTCTTGCAGAGCACTTGCGGAGCTCACTCACTGAGCGGATGGATTTGATCATTCAGAAGGCCAAGCCCAAGCTTCAGGACAGCGACGACATCAGCCACTTGGACATCCATCTGAAGATAGAGGACTTCATCAGCCGAATGCAGGAGGTCCTGGGGGAGCCTTTTCCTCTGCAGATCATGGAGAAACTGAACATGCTTCGGGAGTTGTTCCTCATTGTCACTGCTACCTGATGGAGACATTCACTGTGGCAGGGAGCACAAACAGCTTCACGTTTCCCCTACAAGACCCCATCAAAACCCTCATCTCGTGCTGCAGTCTCAAGTGTTGTACATCAGGAGTTTGGTTATACATTTCTTTGGGGAAAACAAATGTCTGATTTACACGGTCTCAGTTTCCTTTCAAATTTGCCTCATTCCATGGTTTTACCAAGCACTCTGTACACTTTAAAAAATAAATTATTTTTGTATGTGCTAAGACTTTTCTCTTGGTGCCAGCCCTGCTCAAAGGAAGCACAGACTTCTGTCAACTGTACCTTGGCATAGCATTAGACTATGCAGGCACAACTGACAATAGTTTGCACAGCAAGCAAAATGCCAAAATACCATTCAATATTTAGGAAAATATGATATTTTAAAATACCAAGCATGGGGTACAGAGGGCACTCCCAGTGCAGGGATCCCCAGGCCACGCTGGTCAGACATTAGTAGAGGAACATTTCTGCCCCAAATCAATCTACGTGACTTTACACAAGGGGATCAGCATGTCAACAGGGAGGACTGGATAGCAGCATCAACTGAAAAAGACTTGGACTCTTCCAGAACACCAAAGTGTTTGCAGTGCAGGCAAGCATGCATGTGATGAAGATGAATATTGAATTTAAATCCATTGTCATCAACTCAAACCACAGCTGAAGTCAGGGAGCAATTAGGCATTCCTCTAGGCATTCAAACACCATTCAGAGGTAACAGAGGTTGGGAGTGGAGCTCTGGTGGAGCTGCTGGACCTCCATTCACAAGGATTTTATTTTTCTTGTAACAAAAAAAAGAATCATACACATTAGAGACATGAATACAGACAACAAATAAATTAATGTCAAAAGAGGCTGATTGCCAAGGTGCAAATGAGTGGTGACAGTGACAACTGCTTGGCTGGGTGGGAGACTTGGAACACAACACATCATCAGTAGTGCTGCTGAAGCTTGAGAGGAACCAGAGCCACAAAACGTGCTTCTTCAGAGCAGAGAGCAGCCAAGCGAGCCATCCCTGCCTCACCCTCCAGGAGGAATGTTTGGTTTAAGGAGGCAGAAACCCCAGAACTCAACAGTTACCAGCTGTTAAGTAGCCTCGGTGAAATGTCCGGACTCTTCCAGTACCAGATACCAGGCTGCTGCTGCCACCTCACCACTACAGAAAGCCTGCTGCAGGCTAAGGCAGCTCTGCAACATAATCGTGAGATCAAGAGGAGACCCATTTGCCACAGGACAGGTGACAATTAAACCAAAACTACCTCTAATGCTTAAGGAATCAGATGATAGCCAGGAGTTCCTGCCACTTTTCCAGAAAGCAAGCACTGGCTGTTCCCAGTAACTGGTGCTGACTAGACCAAAATTTACATACAGCTGTACCACAGCAGGGAGGATGTTTAGCCTTGATCTGCTCCCCCAGCCCTGCAAAATGCATTTAACGCTGATGAAGCAAAAAACCTAATTGAGCAGTGTCCCAGACCTACACAATTCAGATAATATGCTAGGGGGAAAAAAACACAGCAAACAAATCAAGCAGCAACCAGATTGCCAGAACATCTGCAGGTCTATTGTCTAGGGCAGAACAGTGTTGCTTCACAGAAAGAAGAGAGGAAGATTACTCAGTTCAAGCCAAACCAGCTCTGGTCATTTCCACCTTTTTGGAAGAACATGAAGAGTTGGAAGAGAAGCAATTCTTCCTTGTCATTGCCAAGCCCCACTAGACTCTGCTCCCTATCTTTCTAGTAATTGCATCTTAGAATGGTCACTGTTCCACTTTTCCTTAAAAAGATAAAATCCAAGGACAAGGAATTACGAGGTGTTAAACTGTAAGGTCACATTGGATAGTAAAGGGAGCACCACATCTAAAACTCACCCTCCACATTCCCAGAGCAACTTCCTCCTGGCAGTTAATGGTCCAGTTTTTAGTCTTTGATTGTTCTCCTCATTTTCTGCTGCTGCTCTGCACATGTCACACAGAACCACAGTCCTTCCAAGGGTACTTCAGCACTGAGCAGGATAAGACAATCAGACCACACAAAGCCAAACCAGCCTGCTTGCACACCACATGCAGCGCTGTCCCACAACACATGATTCCAGGTTCTAATGCAGTGTAGCGTACCAGGAAGCACAGCTAGGGCAGCCTAGTAGACCAAACTGGTGCAGCACAGCAGACAGGATGGCTTACACTGGTTTTGTACTAGTGCAGGGGTTTTTCCAAGACTGGCTTTAGGAGGACATTCACAACTGTGCCCTCTTCTGAGATGAAGAGCTGGAAGGGAGATTTTCCTATTTTACTGCAGCACAAAGGGACAGGGAAGCAGAGCCTAAGACACCCTGCAGGACGCTAAAGACACCAGAAGCATTCTTCCTAGAACCCAGTGGGAGCCAGCACGTTCAGATCCCGAGGTTTGATATTATGGGATCGTGGAGATTGTTTCCTCCCTTCTGTGACTGAAGTGTCCATTTTGGGCGGCTTGAAGGTGACTGGATCCTCTGACATCCTAGTAGCCTGAGCACGCATCAGCTCCATTGGGGATGGCTTCTGGGCACCCTTATAGGACTGGATGGTAAATCCTCCTGATAAAGAAAATAAACCACAGCAACTAAGAGCTAGGAAAACCAGCCAAGTCCTTTTTTCCACTGCTGCCAGGAGTGAACAGTGACACTGATGCTCAACACTGCAGAAAGCCTACACAAGACCCAGCAGCTTCAGGTAATCTAAAGCTTATCCCACATCAGTGGCTGAAATTTCCAGTTCTGATTCCACCAGACAGCGGAGTAAAAAGCTGCCACCTTCACACCCTGCCCTTCCACTGCAGCTCAGTGGAAGTTATTTCTGCTTTCAGGTAAAACCTATACCAAGGATCTAACTGCCTTACATGTAAGCACAGAAATGACATGAATAGCACATTCACAAAGCGGTCCTAGAAAGTAGCAAGGCAAGCAGGATAAGGCTCCAGAAACAGACAGCAAGTTTGTTGTGTGAGTTCTCTTCTAGCTCTTGCAGCACAGATTTTAGAGGACATACCTGGATCATTGGTGGATTTCTGGATGGTTTTGGGTCCAAAAAAGCTCCATCTTTCAGATGGCAATTTGTCCCCACCAGTTTCCATGGTAAAGTCTAGACCAGTCAGAGAAGTAGAGGATCCCTGATTAAACCAACTCCTAGGGAAAAATCATTGAGGTATATAAACCACAAGAATACTTCAAGGGGCCCCACTGTACCAGGAACTTTATAGGCAGTTACCAAGTTGCAATTTAAACAATCTTAATAGCTTTGTTACCACCCCAGGACGAAGACATATATGTGCAAGTTCAGCAAGCTTTCAGATCTATCCAACACAAGTCCACAGCAGGCTCTGAATTTCACCCTATAGTCCCATCACTGGACAAGGTTGTTTGTAGCAGCTCCCACCTCAACAGTGTGCAGGAAACCAAAGGAGGCAGTGATCTGCCAGGAAGAGAGTACCTGTTTTTATGCCTGGGAGAAGAGTGTGGAGTACTGCTTGGAGTGGACTGAGTAGAAGAACTCTGCTTGTCATCTTTTGTCATCTCTCCATTCTGCATTTTTAGCTTCTGTTCAGAGAAAAGCAGAAGCAACAGAGCTTAAATACAACACATAGGGAACAGCCAATTTTGTCAAACTGAGCACCTGTTTATATCACAGGTGATTATGGATTTGTCACTTCACCCAAAGCCACACTCAGTACTTGGGAACACCCCTTAAGCTTCTTTCCACACAAGATCTAAGCATTTTGGAAGTCCACTATGCTTAAAACACATCCTCCAGCCTAGAGGAAGTAAAACACCTACAGCTCATTCCAGTTCAGAGGCAGCAACAGTAATGCACTGCTTCAATACCAGCACTGCCAGGGAAGCTGCAGATGAAGCAGACCTGGTTTTGTCCCATCAGCTCAGCTCCCTGGTAGCAAGTCAAAATACCACAGCAATCATCTGTCTCCTGGATTCTTCACAGCAACAAAGCTTTCAGTCCCACAAGTTCTCTAATAAAGGTGAGACCAGACCTTGTACAGAACATAGAAGGTGTAGGAGCACTAAACCCTAAGAAGTAAACCCCATACAAGAGGATGGAAACGCTGCTCTAGAACACTGCAATTAACTGCATTTGAATAGCACACAAAATAAACAGGAACTAGGTGTACACAAACCAGGTTATTGCAAGTCCTACAGTACAAACTGAACTTTGAAGAAGTCACTTGAAGGGCAGTTATAGTTCACCAACCACACAGGCACCTTCTCAGGATGTTTCCTGTGCCTATCCAAGCCACACTAATGCAGTTCAACATTGTTACTGAAACTTTGACCTTGTGGGAGTACACTTGAAGAGTTCAGTATTAAACTCCAACTGCAAGATTACTGTGGGTAACTGAGCTCATCAGAAACATGTTCATCCAAGCCCTTTGTCTTTATTTGAAGTCAAATTTCGTTTGCTGACTTCCACCTCAGAAACACAGGGTTTGCAAGTTCTCTTGGGACAAACACTTCAACAGTCAACTGCAGGGGCACCAAAGGCACAGGAAGAAACTGGATTCTGTGTAAGGATGTCCCCACTTGAAAGATGACTGCGATAGTCTGACATATTTGTGGAACACAACTATCTCAAAGTTTTGAATCTATAAAGGCTAATGCTAACTTTAAAATATAAGTGGATAACCTTTTCTACACAATCAGATAAAAGCCTTCAGAGGAAACAGTTTAAGGAGAGCAACATACTCCAACGGTTTCACCACCAAACATGTTAAGGTAGTACGCAACCCACAGAAAAAGCCAGTGCAAAACAAGCCTTACATGGACTGCCTCAGCTACTCGATGATACTTGGTCTCCTCAGTAGTGAGGCCTTTGTGAGGGGTGTAGCCAGCTTCCCTCAGCCCTGCCTGCTGCTCAAAGCGCTGGATGCTCTCCTGAGTCTGCTCTGGAACAGACAAAAGCACATATTCAAACAGAAATGCCACAACAAACAGTTTTAACAAACAAAGGCAACTTCAGCAACCAAATGCAAGACTTTTTTCCTCATTTGTACCTACACATTGTGATGAGTTGATAGAGGCAACAAGATGAAACTTGTGAGATTCTGACTTGAAAACTATCCTGAGTCATAAGGCTAAGTCAAATGAACAGTGATCTGTCCCAGATCACCAGCTGTATTACAAATGCAACACCTGTAATTATATCCATCTTGTCCGAGAAGCTGCATCACTCCTAATCACAATTTCCTAAATCTAGGAGACCCCAATAAGCTGGTCATTTGAAGTGGCCCTTTAGATTCAAGGGATTCTTTTGGGCAAAAAAGATGAAGTCTTCCGAAAGTCTGCCCACACCAGCTGATAATCACAGCCTTGCAAAACTGCTGGGAAGGATTCCCAAGGGTATTAGGTAAAGATTAGGTAAACAAGATATTTCAGCCAAATACAGTGCCAGCATCCAATACAGTGATATCAACTAAGAAAAAAGCCAAAAGGAATTCAAGCACAAAGATTACTGGAGAAGCCCAGTGTCTCCTTTGAAACAGACAACAATTCCCATGTTAATGTTAGTTATTTACAGCAACAGTGCACTGCATATGAGGAATCCAGAGGACTTTATTTCCAATTTGTGATTGAAGTTAGCACCTGGAAGGTATAGGCTGGGGCTTCTGACTTCTCACTGCACAAGAGCATTTTTAGGCCATTATTGTTTTAGCCAGATTAACATTTTAGCAGTAGACTAGAACAGAAGCTGCCTTCCAGGAGGAAGTCCATATTCCTGGGTGTTATTTTCTGATGTGTTGGTTATTTTTGAGCAGAGACTTAAAGAAGTGCAGATGTATGGCTATTTCAAAATGCTGGTCTGAAAAGCCTAGAAATCCTTGGAAGCATTGCTTGGAAGAACCAATGAAGCTGAGATCCCAGCTGCTAGAAGAAGAGGCATTAGTGACAGATTAACTCTTGAATAATTCCTCTTGTGGCAAACTGACCCAATTTCATTTTAAAGCATCTTTATTTATGAGTTTGGGGGCTTTTTAAAGCAAGACAGCAGCTGCTGCTATTAACTACCAGAAATGCCAGCAAGTGCCTCATTAGCACAGCATGTCAGCTCTCCACACCACTTCAGTTAATTATAAAGCTCTACCTGTCATCCAAAAATAGCAAGTTAACAAGCAAACAGCAAGTAGCAGCAGCAGCCACCTCAGCAACAAGATAGCAGGGACTGCAGTGTCCTATCAGCAGATAACATACCCTACACTCCTCCCTTATCACCCACCACCACCACCTGGAAACGGAGGCAGTGAAAGTGTGGCTCCTTCTAGAAGCACCCTCCAAAACCCTCATAGAGCTCAAGCACAGTCAGTTTGAACCCACCAGCTGTCCAGGAACTCTGGCGGTTACCTTGAGGCATTACCAAGCCAGAGCATGCTCAAGTGCTCACAGCCCATTAGCCACCACATTAGAGGTGAGACTTCTTACTTGTAATGAGAGAGTTCATGATGATGTGAGTGGCCTTGGCCTTCACCACAGGTACCTTGTTCACACTTTCAGTGGATGACGATGGAGTTATGACGGATGCATTCATGTTAGCATCCCCCTCCTCGATCTGTGGGGAAGCAGCAAGGTACAGTTTAAAATGAGAAAGTATCTCAGCACCTTGCCAGGACACATCTCTAAGTACTGAAACAAAACATAAGGCAAAGGTGCTCTAGCAGCTAGCCTTCATCCCTTGGAATAAACCCATACACTGTTCTCACTACAGCTGGGAAATGCTTACAACTTGAACCTTATAATTCTTAGCAAAGAACACGAACTTGCATCCAGTACTTGGAAGCATGCAGGGCTTGGAGCCAACAAGTTGTTAGTCTAAGCACAAAAGGTCAACAGGAAAGAAACCAGAACATATCTACTTCCATTCCCATAACTGCAGATTGGACTTCAAGGTCAATTGGGCAAGAGCACCCTTCCAGAGGCAGCTCAGAAACAAGCTATTTACAGAGCAGCAGGCACACAGATTAGAGGCTGGTGTTTAGATCTTGCTTTCCACCTCATTCCTTGTATCCATTCCCTGTTCAGTGTATCCAGGGGTCATAGCTTTATCACAGACCAGGCAACAAAGACCAGACAATGAATGCTACAAGAAACCCTGTGAAACACAGAAATCCTCCTCTTAGCACAGGAGTCACCATTCCCTAACTGGACAATTTGCTTTTTGTGCCAAACCACAACTTCAGGTTTCCTTCCACGAGATTATTTTTCTTTTCCAAACGAGGTGAAAATCCGAGGTTAAGCTCAAAGGGATACAAAGTTATTCGCTTCCATTCAACCACAGTCAGTGCCACTTCAACCTGGGAAAACAGCCTCCAAATTTAAAAGAGCTGGTCCTGTGCTCAAAGCCTCCCCACAGTCATTTGGTACAACAGTTTGGGTTGGAAGGCACCTTCAACAACTGTCTGGTTTCACCCCCTCTGCAGGTTGGGGCATCTTCCACTAGAGCAGATTGCTCAAAGCAAAGGCCCACCTCACTTTAAACACTTCCAGGGATGGGGCATCCGCAACTTCTCTGGGCAACCTGTCCTAGTGCCTCACCACCCTCTGCATAAGGAATTTATAGGCAGCCCAAATCTATCCCTTCGCCCTGGCTCCAGCTCACAGCTTTAAACCCGTAAAACCTCCCATAGCGAGGGGACTCCCCAAACACGCGCATCCCAACCGGCCCGCGGTGCTCCCACAACAGAGGCCGCAAAGCTGGGATCTTGTCCCCAGCGCCTCCGGGGCTCTGCTGCGGACGGGGGGGCAGCTCCTCCGGGACGGTGCCGCGCCACAGGCACCGGGAAGGCTGCCAAGGCCACCGCAGCAACCGCCCGTCCTGTACCTTCGAGAGCTCCTGGTACTTGCGCTCGGGGATGACCGGCTGCTTCCAGAGGACGTTGGCGCACAGGTCGGCGGGCGGCGGCGTCATGGGCGCCGTGTCCTCCAGGCCCTCGTCGTAGCTGAAAGCGCGCCGCGGCACCCCGACAGGCAGCGACATCTTGCCCGGGCGGGCGCCGCCGCCCTGCTCCAGCGCTGCGGACAGAGAGGGCAGCGCTCAGCGCCGCCGCGGCCTGCCCGGGCCGGCGGGGAGCGCTGCGGGAGAGGCTTACCGGGAGCTTCCGCCTGCCGCGCACTCATGACGGCGGCTCGGCTTAGGCTAGCGAGGCGCAGCGGGGTGTGGTGGCGCAGGGACCGGCGGCGCCATGGCGGGGCCGGCGGGGAAAGCACCGGCACAGCACCGGCGCGACACCGGTACCACAGCGGGACCGCCCCCGCGGGAGGGTGCGTAGAGGAGCGCAGATCTCGCGAGTCCTGGCGGCTGCGCGCGGAGCACTGGGAGATGTAGTTCGGGATGAGGGGGCGGGGCCGAGGGCTCCCCACTGCCTGACCCTGCCCGACCTTTGCCCGGTTCCTGCCCGGCTCCTGCCCGTCACCGGCAGCCCCCGGCCCTGCCCGACCGCGCTCCGGCTCTGCCAGGGAAGCAGCTCGCCCCGTCGGCTGGGTGCTCAGCACACCCCGGCCCTGGCAGCGCGGCTGAGGGCCACGGGAGCCGCTCACGGAGGCGCCAGGAAAGGGCCAGCAGCAGTGGGACCTGCCCCGGCGTGGGGGTGTGTTGTGCCACCAGGGTGGATTGAGGACATAAGAGTCCAGTGGGCAGCGGGTGCATGGCACCGGGCAGGTGTGAGGACCGGGGGCAGCTCACATCAGAGGCCTGCCCACCCCCTGCCCATTGTCCCTTCTCCCTGACATCCCTCCCTCCATCCCCACCACCCATCCACCCATCCATCAATCCATCCCTCCGTCCATCCATCCTTTCCCAACATCCATCCCTTCCTTTCTCTCTCCCTTCTTCCCTTCCTGCCTCCATCCCCACCATCCATCCATCCACCCATCCATCCATCCATCCACCCATTCATTCATCCATCCATTCATCCATTCATTCATTCATTCATCCATCCATCCACCCACCCACGCCCCTGCGGTCGGCGCGGCCCCTTTAAGAGCGGCGGTGACGTCAGACAGAGGTGGACACATCTGGAGGGAGTCGCGCCGCAGCGGCCGCGCGCTACTGGTGCCTCATGACTCTGTCCGGCGCCCTTCGGGCCCTGGCGCTGACCGTCGGGGCCGCCGTGTTTGCCCTCGGTTCCCTCCCCTACATCGCCTGGAAGATCTACTGCGACACCAACAGCGACGCCGACTGGGACGGATGGTGGGAGCAGGACCTGTGGGAGCAAGGCCCCTCCAAGGACGCCGTAAGGAGGGGCAGGACCCCCGCCGGCACCCCCGGCCCATCGCGAACAGGAAGGGCTCAGGGTCGGGATCTCCTGGGCATCCCCTACATCAGGATCCCCTTACTGTGATCTCTCTGATGGGGCAGGGTACTGGGATCCCCCCTCCTCACTTCTCCCCCGGGACCGTGAAGCTGAGGAAGGGGCAGGGTCGGGGCTACCCTTGTGCTCCTCAGGCTGGGGAAGGTTCTGGATCGCCAGCGGAATTCACACAGGGCTTGAGAAGGGGGTGCGGGGCGCAGGGCCAGGATCCCTGCCGGGATTTCACACCAGGATTTCCCGGAGCAGGACGGACTGGATTCCCCAGGGTATTCTTGGGGTACAGCCCTTGGGGTACACTCCTGCAGCCCATCTGGCCAGGGGAGGGGTCCCCAGCTTGAACAGCCAGTGGAGCTCACCAGGATGGAGGGGAGGATGAGGGGCCAGCAGGACCCCTTGCTCTGGGCTCATTGCTCAACCAGCAACCATGCAGCTGCGGGTACTGGAACCTGCTCCCACCCACCCAACACCCTCTTGTACGCCTTCAGCTGGACTGGCAGCAAGTGCTGGGGCTGGGGCTGGATGGAGCGGGGAAGAGCAGTGTCCTGCACTACGTCTGCAACCAGACAGCCAGGAAGCACTTCACACCCACCCAGGGCTTCAACTGCACTCAGCTTTCTATTGAGGGGCTGGAGGTGGAGCTGCTGGAGGGTAAGGCTGGCCTGGTCCTGCATGGCCTGGAGCATCCCCCTGCCTGGAACGTCCCCCCTGCTGACACCAGGCTGGGGGTAAAGAGCATCGGGGGTGACGGGAAGTCTGGTTGATCCCCACACTGGTGCCTGATCCTCTCCATCTCCCACAGTGGGTGGCAGCCAGAACCTGCGAGTGTACTGGCCCCACTACGTGAGCCATGCCCTCGTACTGGTGTTCGTGGTGGACTCAGGTCACGCCTGGTGACAGCACGCCAGGAGCTGCACACGCTGCTGGCCATAGAGCCTCAGCTGCCCCTGGTGGTGCTGGCTAATAAGCGGGTTGGTATCCATCTGTCTGTCTATCCCCACAGATGCCTTTGGGCATGTTTCCAGTGAAATCCCTCCCCAGGGCCCTGAGGGGAAATCCTGATACCCCAAATCCATCAGCTCTTGCACAATCCAATTTCTTGGGATGGTCTCCTCCAGTTTTCATTGGGAGGCACTGCTGGGGTTGCCAGCGCCTGGCTAATGAGTTTCAGAACACCCAGGCAGCACATGCCAAATCCTGGATGGGAAATACATTTCCAGGCAGTTTGATCAAGCACATGCCTTGTGCTGCTCCCCATTAGCTTGTGCCAGAGTGACTCCAATACAAGAGGCAGTCCTGCCCGCACGCGATTCCTGCCAGGACCAGGCTGCTGCCACCTCCAGCCACTGCTCTCCTCCTGAGCAGTCTCTTCTTTCCTCAGGACAAGAGCGATGCCCTGAGCATGGCGGAGCTGTGGGAGGAGCTGGCCCTGCACACACTCAGCGAGCATCGAGAGCTCTTCCTTCTGCCCACCAGTGCAACATGGGACAGCCTGAGCACTGCCAACAGCATCCTCCATGTGAAAAGCCTGCTGGTGACACTGCTCTCCCAGACCCTAAGCGCTCTGCGCAGGGGAAGGGCAGCCAACGCCCTCCAGTTCAAGGATGAAATCACCCTTGGGATGGAAGCATGAGCTCCTGGTGAGCAGAAATATGCAGCACAAGGCAGCGCCCCACACCTTCACAGCAGCCCTGCAGGATTTTAAATGAACGGGGCTGGAGAGGGAGTCCTGCCAGTGCAGTGCACACCAGCAGGAATAATCAGCTCAGGCTGTCCCTCACCAGCACTGAGCACAGCTCTCAATTCCCCCAACTCTGTACTTAAAGCCCTATTGAGGAGAGATGAAGGCAGGTATTGGGCAGCCCTTCACCCTGAGCAGGGGCAAAGATGGGCTGTTTGGTTGGTGCTGTGCCCAGCAGGCATTTGCCCCCCTTGCCTGATCTCCCTCCCTCTCAGCTTCACCAGGTAACAGGATGAAGGAAACCCTGCCTGCAAGCAGGAGGCTGTTGGGTCAGGCCACAGGGTGCTGGGTCTTGGAAAACCAATCATGGAAGCTGAGGAGCACCTGGGGGAAAGGGAATACGCTCGGCTGACCTCTGCTGTTAAACCTTTTGTACTGTCACTCCTTCCTTTTGTCAATAAAAGAGGTTGACCACTCTGCACTGCCCTCCAGCTCCTTGGCAGGGAAGGGATCTCCCAGCCTGCAGACAGGAAGGTCACTCGCCGGGGAAGGAAGCAGCACATGACCCTGCTTCAACTTCTGCTGCCTACAGGGAAATCACCAGAGGTTCTAGTGCTGCCTGCACCCGCTGCTGCAGAGGGTGCCATGTGCCCAGTGCCCATGTCCCATCACAGCACTGGGAGCTCTCAAAGCAGGACTGTGCCAAGCAAGAGCCCATGAGTAAGACACTCACACCACCTTGGAAAAGTAATTTATTTTAACAAGGCAACAGGAGCACTGGCTGCCACGCAAAGGGAGCAGCACAGCACACTCAGTCCCAATGCTGTAAGCCACAGACAAGATACTTTCACGCCTGGTTGTAACTATCTCTGTCTAATGAAGGTCCTTCCTCCATCACCAGAGGCTTTGCATAGCTCACATTGCAGGCACTGGGCCTGTGACTGTCACCTGCCCGTCAGTCTGTGCTCAGCCTAGAAAACAGTTGTGTCTAGCCTGCACTTGCACGCAAGCCTGAGGGAAAAGGGCAGTCACTGCACCTCCATCTTCTCCTGCTTGAGTGATGCAACAAAATCCTTGTACTCCTCGGGATAGAAATTCTTGTACACGTTGATCTTTCTCTTGATCTGCTTGGGAGTATCCTGGTAGTAGTTCTTCTCATCTCGAGCCATTTCCTGAGACAAAGGAGAGCATAAATCAGAGGGATGTCCCCAGGAGCAAACACCAAACCAGCCCAGCCAGACTCGAAAGACCCACCCAGGCCGTCTGTGATCACTGCCTGACTCAGACAGGGATCTGGCCAAGGTTCCCCTTAACACAGCTCACTGCAACACAGGAGCCAGGACAGAGAGGATTTTTGGTTCCCATTCTGTATAAGATCCAGGAGCGCGCTGCTCTGGGTGCTGCTCACTCTGGGACAGCCAGTACTGACCTTGTAGTTCTCCCCGTGGTTCTGTATCATGTACCGCACGTAGTCAATGAGATCTCGTGAGAGTGTGTTTGACTTCTTCTCGGGCAGACTGGCCTCATATTCCATCTCTAGGCAGAGAACAGAGACACCATGAAGCAGTGGAGGGAAGCAAGCAACGTCTCAGAAGTCCCCAGCCTCACCCCAAGATCAAGGCCTGCTGCAGAAAGGAGGTGGCTTCCCAGCACCATCATGCAGGAAAACAAACAGTCCTCAGCACAATGTGCAGGCATCCTGCTCGCAGCACGAGTGGAACATTTCTGCCCAGGCTGTAGAGTGTGACTGTTCCGAGCTGCCCAGTGCACCACTGAAACATGCAGGATACTGCAGCCTCAGTTTGTTGTCACCTTGGTGCTACAAACCAGCCCATTTCAGTGTGACAAGAGCCCTCTTGGGGCTGCAGGTAGAAATACTGCAAAGAAGGCAGCACAGGAGGGAAAAGGAAATTCCTGAGCCAGAGGACAAAGGGGAATGGCAGGGCTGCTGTCCTGGCTCCCACTCAGCTCCAGCCTGGCTGGGAATCTCCAGCCAACTGTTGCCAGGGGGTTGCTCCTCTACAAGCCTGGAGAAGTAACACCCTTAGGGCATAGCACAGAGATGAGGGATAAAATAACCCAGAGAGCCTGGGGAGAACCCCAAAGGCAACAGCAGCAGTTGCCTTTGGGGCTTAGCAGGAAACCACCAGGACTGAAGGTGCTCCCTGGGGTGGGCAGCAGCAGCACTGACCGTTCAGCACATAGGGCTTCCGCACTAGTTGCTTTCCTTGGTCTTGTCCATTGCTTTCCATTCCCATTCCCTGTGTTGAACGAGAGAAAAAGCAACTCAAGAAAAGCCCATTTGGGAGAGAGCCGTGTCCTGATACATTGCTCCCAAAACTCCAAACTGCTTACCCAACGGCTGCAAGGACAGAGAAATCTCAGATGGCTTAAGAAAAGCTTTTATTTGCACATTAAGCTAGCTCGAGGGCAAGCTTGTCACTGTATGGACACAGACAAGTGGCGAACAAGGCCAATCCTGTTTATTTTTCACCAGTGTGACATTTTGTGGGGCCACCTTTTGCCTGGAAGCGTTGCCCACCGGTGCAGGCAGGCCAGCCTGGTGCTACTGTACATACAAAAGCTTTCTTTGCTATCAGGAGCAACTCAGCCGCTGTGTTCCCAACCCCACCTCTCTCTGGCAAGTCTCAGATTGACTGACGTCATTTCTACTGAAGCCCATTACTTATTCTTTAGTCCACTACTTCTCTGTGACACTGGAGCTTGGTCCCACGCCAGGATCTTGGCAAGAAAACAATATCCATGGATAAGAAACCCATCCACCTACAGAGATTGACCCAGAGCCACCTGACCCGTGCCCAGGGCAGGCTGCTCTTCCCCAGCCCGGCTGCGTGTCCTGGGGGAGGCATCACCTTCCATCCCGCACAAAGGAGCAGCCGCAGCCGATCCCTCCCCGCCCATACACTCACCAGCAGCTTCCTCTTGGGGATGGGGACGGCCTTGTTGGGATCGCCGGCCAGGCCCATCTCGGCCAGGTTCTGCGCCACCGACTTGGTGGGGTCCCATGCCTGGCGGATGTGCGAGCTGCGCGGGGACAGGCACCGGCATCACGGGCTGCGCTCCGCTCCCCACACACAAGCGTCTCCCAGGCACCCACCGAGACCCGCAGCAGCTCCCCCGGGGCACCCGCACCCGGCGCCCTGCCCGCGCCCCCCGTGCGCGCCCATGCCGCGGCCCTCACCATGCGATGCGCGGAGCGGCGCGGCGGCGGGCGCTGCGGTACAGCCGCTTGCGGTTGAGGTTGTAGGAGTACTTGTGCCGCCGGCTCTTCCCCTTCGCCTTCGGCATGGCCGCTCCACGCTGCTGCCGCCGCCGCGCTGGGATGGGCAGAGAGGCACAACGGGAAGTGTAGTCCCGCGCGTGCAGCTCTTCCTGTTGGTGGCGCTGGCTGTGGACTACAACCCCCAGCATGCCCCGCGCTGGAGTGCGCTCTCTACCGCTTCCTGGCTACGGCGGCCGGGGAGCGTCGCGGTGGTCACCTTCCTGCGGCCGCAGCCATGGCGACTGGGCCTCCGCCGCCGCTGGAGCCCGTCGTGCTGCCGGTGTTGAGGGAGGAGGGCTTCGGCGACAAGTTCCTGCGCAAGACCCGCGAGAACCCCCTGGTGCCCCTCGGTGAGGGGAGGGCGGGGGGTGGCCGTGTGGGGCTGAGGGAAGGGGAAGGGTCGGCTGGCGATGGGGCTGCTCTGGGGGTACTTCGCAAGCCGGCAGCGCTCAGGTGCGGCGGGAGGCGTGAGCTGCTCCTCAGAGCCGCTGCCCGCCAAGCATCCCTCCATGCTCCCCCTCCGCAGGCTGCCTCTGCACCGTCGGCGTCCTGACCTACGGGCTCATCAACTTCAAGAGGGGCAACACCCGCAAGTCTCAGCTGATGATGCGGGCGCGTATCATGGCCCAGGGCTTTACCGTCGCGGCCCTCCTGGGGGGCATGGCGGTCACAGCCATGAAGTCTAGAAAGTGAAGTCAGGCGAGAGGGGAGCTGCGGGTGTGTCCCTGCCAACCTGTGCTCAGCTGGATTCGGGCTGCCGGTGGAGTTTCTGAGAGACAGTTGTGATGCCCCGGTGGAGCCGGCACCAGAGAGGCTCTGTGTTCCAGAGCTCTGGAAACTGGCTAATACAACTCTGTGAATAACCTGATGTTTGGGCTGTGGCGTTTTTTGTTTCCCTGAGGGCTTGTCCTCCTGCAGCACTGGAGGCTGTGTCTCACTGAGCCTCTCCACCCCTCTCAGAGCTCTTGTCCCTGCTTGGTGCTGTCACACTGTTAAAATTGTGTCCTGGGGTCAAGTTATGTCTTTATTCAGGCGGTGAACCAGCATTTGAGAAATGAGCTGCCCGAGTAGGAAGCTCGGTTTGTGGCCTGGTGCTGCAGGACAGAGTTCATAAGCAGCAGGTGAGTCGTCTGGGGAGAATATGTAATCTGTTGGATTGCAACCAGTGAGTAATAAAGTGAATTGCAGCGAGATTCTGACTGACACTGGGTGGCAGAGCATTGAGAGGCCAGAGAGTCAACAGTGTAGGAGGGAAAGGGAGCAGGCAGAGCTGCCTCACCGCTGCGGTGATGCAAGCAGGACATGAGATGCAACTCCCTATGAAAACAAGTTGGGAACTCACATTTCCAAAATGGGGACCTGCTGCTGCTTTTGCTGGGGAGTCAGTTCCTGCACAGCTCAGTGCTTCATATGAGCTGGAAGCTGAACAACAGCCCTGTTCTCAGAGGGGGCTGTACCCCCTGCATCGTGACAGACATCGTTTGGATCATACCAGGGAGGATTGGTGAGCAACATGACTTTGCTCTCCCATGTCAGGGCTGCAGGGCTGGGAGGACACCGAGCTGTTGGCTCTGCTTGCTCCATGGCTGCAGCAGCTCATACCTGCAGGGGAAGGGGCACAGATGCCACTAACATGCTGTGGTGTCTCCCACATTCTGCTGCCTGGGGTGTTTTCAGGCACTAGTTGTCTGCATGTTGGTGCCTATGCCCCGGCCCTCCCTGTCCTGTGGTGCCTTTGCAGCTTGTGGAGCCCACTGTACTTTCATGAGCTTCTCTGGAGGAGAACCTCACCTCTGGGTGAGGGGGAACCCGCTTCTGCCTGCAAACAAGCAGAGACAGAGGGGAAGGCCCACCAGAGCCAACTTATGAGGTGTGAGGGTGGGCAAACGAACTACTGCCAGCACTGAGCAGGGTGAGCCCCACCAGGGAGCCCTGTGCTTTGCCTGCTCAGCGTGTCTTCCCCAGAAGCTGTTTGGCTGGGTCACTGGCACTTCAGCCCTGCCAGCTTGGGGCAGGGCTGTGGGAGGCAGCGGGTGGGCAGATCCGTGAGCACAGTCCTTTGGCAATCTGGATAGGGTTGGCTGCCACTGCTTCTGCCCCAGCCCAGCACAAACCATCTGGTCCTTCCCCTTGCTCCTGTTTCTTCCTGTAGGAAGTGGTTTTCCTCCCACCCTGTCCTTTCCACAGGAGGCTTCTATGAGGCTGTGTGTTCTCCTAAACACACAGATGCGTGTTGCTGAAGCAGAAAGATGACAGTGCCCTGTAGGACTGGAGATGTGGGTTTATTGTAACAGGTAATTCAAACAGTTACAGATACCAAAGCCAGGGGGATGTAGAAGAGCTGTGGGCATGGCTCCCCGGGAGCTGGCTGCCCTACCTGACATGGGGGCACAGCTACCAGGGGGGCTGATGGGACAGAGCACGGTGGGGAGACTGCTTTGCTTCCCTCTGCCCTGCAGTGAGAGGCAGAGGCAGACAGCAAACCCCCAAGATACCCTGTACCAGTGTCCACGCTGCACCACAGCAGAGCTGCCTATGCATGCTGGAGCACAGTGGGACAGAGTAGGAGCAACAGCCCTATAAACAAGGGGCACAATCCCAGCACATAGTGACACCCAAGTGATACCCCACACACCCATTCCCCTTCCCAGTTCACTGCTGAGCCTGTGCCCCTGAGCCAGGGGTGCCTGGTCACCCCTGAAGAGGTGACCTTCTTGACTCCATAGCTGCAGGGCAGGAGAGCTTTGTGTACTTGCTGTTTGGCTGACAGGGCTCTGCTCAAGCAAATGTGTTGTGGGCTCTGCTCCATGTCATGGGTCTGTCCCTCTCCTGCTAGCCGGGAGTTCTGGAGGTTTCCAGAGCTGGGCCTCCAAGCTGGAGGGGCTGGTACTGGCCCTGCCAAGCAGAGGAGAGAAACTAGGTGTTCTGCCTGGAAAGTGTCTTGTGGGGTGGGGAGTGGGACTGAGGCATCTCCCCATGCCGCCTGAGGTGTATAAATCCAGCAGGGGCTAAAGCCACAGAGCAGCTGCAGACAGATGGGCAGGTTGTTCTCCAGGGACAGTATAAGCCCCAGCACCAGAACTCTGCCCAATCCTGCTCTGGGTCCCTGGATTAGGGAAGTGGGGGTTCAACTTTCCTACCTCCTTCCCTGCAACCACACAGTCTCCATCTCCCATCCCAGTAGCAGGGGAAGGAGCAGAGCCAAGGGTCCCAAAGCCTGGCACCCACATTCCCAACTGCTGGTGGCTCTGCTGGAGAGACAGAAAACATCCCACACACTCACCCTATGGCCCCATCCCAGTGCCCTGCACCACCTCAAACTAGCACCATCAACTCCACAGGATGGGATGGGACACAGACACTAACTGCTGCTTGGAGCCCCACCAGCTTTTTGGGATACAGAGCCAGGCTGGGGAGGGTTCTGCTGGGCTTGGGGCTTTCCCAGCCCAGCCTGGGTGCCTGCACTCACATTCCTCGGCCCAGCAGCATTACACTGCAGCCATGCTCCTGCAGGACTTAGCAGTGCAGAGCTGACTAAGGGCTGCTCCTCCACCCTCCCACACTAGCTTTGCTCTATAACTCCGGGAAAGGCAGGTGACAACCTCAGGGTCCCACTGGGATCACTGCCTGGGTCCCAGGGTCAGACATAGGGCTGCCATGCCTGGAGCTGCTCCAGGAGAGCCGCAGGTGGGTTTATTCCCAGTGCAGGGGTGAGAAGGGGAACACCAGGAGGATGTTCCCCCTCTCACTCAGCCAGGCCTCTGGGCACAACTTCAGCCCAGGCTGGGGGCTCCCCCGCTGTAACTCAGCTCTGCCACGGAGTGTCGCTTCCCGGGGAAATGCCACAGTGTAATAAATAGGTGTAAGAAGAGACCGATGCACCTTTTAAGCAAAGGAAAACCATGGGGAGATTTACAACCAGTGACTCAAGCACAGCAGAGGTGCACAGCAGGGAGCAGGCAGGATGAGGCCCCTCTTTGGGCTCCGTAAGCCCAGCCCTGCCCAGCTGTGCTCCAGCTGTGCCAGGCAGCAGCTAACGGGACAGGGGTGTCTGTTTGAGGGAGATGAGCACCGAGCGCATCCGCGAGACATCCTTGCTCTGCTTGCTGCTCTTGGGATTGAAATCACAGAGCTGGGCCACCTTCTCCCATTCGGAGCCAGGGGTTTCCTCCTTGGACTCCTTCAGGAATGCTTCCTCCGAGGCCCTGCAGAGACATGGAGGGTTGTTACTGGCAGAACCCTTTCAAAGGAGACCCTCCCATCTGTCTGGGAACCCCTCATGTCCCCGCTTCCTGTCCCCTTGCTCCAGCCGATGAGCTTAGCATCGTCTGGGATCCAGAGACGCATGATGCTCAAGGCTGCTGTTGGCTGCACACACCCAAGACATCATTCATCCAGGGGCACTGGAGTGTCTGCCTGCTCCCAAGACTTCTCCACTCCAGAGCCATCCCCCAAAAGGCACAAGACCCCAAGCTTTGCCTCTTCAACAGCCCCCACAGAGGCATTTCCAGAAGCTCCACTTGCTTCCTTAGACTCCACCACTTGGAGACATGGAGACACTCAGCTGCACTGGCCTCCCTCTGGGACCTCACCATGGCCCAGTACCTCCCAGCATCCCCCCTTCCCTTGGCTGGGCAGCCCCAGGACCCCCAGACCCTGCGGGGCAGGATATGGTCCGTAAGAGGCACATACACATAACCGATCACATCGGCGTCCGGCTGCTGGTAAAAGGCTTTGTCAGCGATCCTATAGCCCCCGAGGCAGAGACAGAGAGAGAACGCAGAGTGGACAGGCAGGCAGAGGGTTAGAGAGAGAGAAACACACAGGGGGTTAATGTCCTCCCAGAGAGCGTGACCCACTCACCACAGCTCACACGGCACCAGCACAACCTGCATAAACGGTGCCCCAACCCTGCCCCAGGGCGAGGCCCATGCTGGGGGGCAGGAGGCACTGAGATCCCAGTGTGGTCCCAGCCAGAGCAGCTCTGCACAGCCACTGGAGCCACTCTCAGCCCCTTGCCTGGCAAAGCTCCATCCCTGCAGGGCTGGGCTCCACTGTGGGCAAGGAGGCCCTCAGACATCCCAGATCTGGCTGCACAGCAGCTCCCATTGCAGCCCTTGTGGCCATGCTGACCCCAACATACCTGTTGTTTGCTCGGTTCTTCTCCATCTGCTCATTCTGACGCAGGTTCCACTCCTCCAGGTCCTTCTTGGCCTTCTCACGCCATTCCTGCTCAGTCACCTTTGATGCTGCATCTAAGGCCAGAGCAAGACAGACCCCATTAGCCAGACTTTCATGCACTCGTTCTGCTGGGCAGCTTCCCAGCCTTGTCCCTAGTCCCTAGTACTGTCTGAAAGACATCACTGCCCCAAGAATAGCAGACCTTGGGCCACAAGACACCTCTCTGGGATGCAGTTGAGTTACCTCCAGGTGAGGGATACCATGGGCCCCAACTGCCACGAGCATGGCCATACACGGCTTCAGGTCTCACCTAGCTCCTCCAGGCGCTTCTTCTGCTCCTCCCTCCACTTGCGGATGCTCTCAGGTTCCTGGGTCAGCCGGTCAGCCTTGGCTATGGCTGCGTAGGCATCGGTGGGGCCATTGGACTCCTGCAGGACATGAGCACCTCACCATCAGCATTAGCTCTTTCCATAGCCACCTCAAAGGGCCACTCAGACAAAACAAGATAGGAGGGAGGGAGGGTGACAGCCTCAGACATGTGGGACAGAGTCCCCAAAGTGCTCAAGCTGCTGTCCCAGCTCCCAGGCCCTGTTACACAGAAACACTTCCCAGCCTTTCCCTCCCTGACTTGCTCCTCTCACATCCCCTGGGCAGCCACCAGCTTTGTGACATGCTCCTACCAGCACCACGCTTCCCTGACCCTGACTTGGGCTGAGGCAGCCCCAGGACTGAGCGTTGTTACAGCCTGGCCACAGCAGACAGGGAGAGGCAAATGCTTGGACATCATCCCACAGGGAAGAGCCTCTCTAGCTCCTCTGAGCCCAGCTCCCACCTGACTCAGCACCATACTGGCTCAGCACCTCTCCTACCACCTTGTGCTGGCCGGGATTCCCAGCCTGACACCAAGCTCAGCCATGGGATTACAGCTTTACTCCAAGATCCCAAATCTAATTAAGTCTGCCCAGTGTCTGACATGATTATCACCCCCTAATCTAGGCACAGGTAATGCACATGCCACACTGCTGGGCACTGAGTGGGGTGAAGGGCTTGTCAAGTGCTGGCACAGCTCCTCCTGCAACCCACCAGAGCTGGGCTTGGAGCTCCCAGAGGGAGCTGAGACCCCAGTGGGTGTCCCCCACTAAAAATCCTTGGCCATAGGGCAAGTAGATTTAACAGGAGATGCTGCTGAGTCAACAAAGCAAGTGTCCCATGGCAGCCCTGTCCTGGCTCTGGCCCCTCCAAGAGATGCTTCTGGCTGCCCCAGAAGCTTCCAGGAGCTATCAAGGTTAGAGAGATGGGACACTCCTTGATGGCACAGGCCACCTGCGAACAGATTTGGGGCAGGTCATGGCAGATGGAACCAATCTTCTCTTCAAAGAGGGATGAGAATGGCACAGCCAGGACACCCCATGAGACACACACCTTTCCAGAGTGATTCTGCATCTGGATAGCAAACTGGGAGCACAGCAGCAGAATGTTTGCCCCATACCCACCCAATCTCCCTTAGCACCACCAGGCAAGAGGCTGAGCTCTCACCTGGAAGACATCTCCATTGACAGTGGCTCCTCCATTCTGGAAACCAGCTAGGGAAAAGGGAAGAGTGAAAGACAATTAGAACTACAGCAGCCGTAGGAGATCCCAGGTGACCCCAACTGAAGCAAATCTGTTCCTGGGAGTTTGTTTGTACCATTCCCAGCCCAGCATACCCATCCACAACAGCCCCACGGTCTTCTGTCCTTGGTGGGATTCAGCCAGCAAGCACCTCTTTATCTTCCAGACAAACCGCTCTCGGTATTTATGTCTTTACAGTGTTTTCACTGGTGTTTTATCTTATCTGAAGATTAGAGAAGCTGTTTCAGGCACTAAGCTGGACACAGGCAGGTGCTTTGACTGCGGGAAGCCAATCTCACCAACCCCCAGCTGCAGGCAGCTAGGCAGAGGCTGCCAGTGGACGGCTCCAGAAGCTATCAGCTGAGTGCCCAGCAGTGAAGGGCTGTGAAGGGATAGCAGCTCTGCCAGGGACAGAGCCCACAGAGACACTGCAGCACAGTCCCCCAGCAGAAGAGGGCATGCATGCATGCTGAGGTCCTTGAGAGTCCACTTTGGGTGATGCTCTTGGGATGAGCTGCAAGGTTAGAGCTGGGAATGAGGCACTTCTGACATCCACAATTGGGGTACACCCTCATGTGCCTCCCAGCCCCAGAGAACATGGAGAGCTGCACACCAGGGTCACAACGCCAGCCCCATGCAGGGGTCTCGCTGCTGGGAGAGAAGAGGATTTAAGGAGGCTCCAGGCCCTGAGCCCTCCCCAGTGATGACCACAGGCTTCTATCAGCAGGCACAGGCAGCCACAAGCAGCTCAGGCAAGCACCATCCCGACAGTATTCGCCCCATGGTGCAGCCCTGGCTACACCCAGCTCCAGCCTGTCTGACTGCATTTATCACCACAGCTGTCAACAGCTCTCCAGGCCCAGATCTGCCCTCACAGCCCTGTCTGCAAAGAGGTGAAACACAGCATAAGGTGGCCCTATGGGCCTTGGTAAGTGGAAGAAGCCAGAGTGCTG